>JAGDQP010005063.1:0-44256 GCA_022664845.1 Lepisma saccharinum | reverse complement strand
GCTCTACTCCGGGGACTCACGCTAACCTCTCTTCTCCCCTTTCTCCTATGCTGTCGCTGTATTTATTTCAAAGGCGGAATTGCAGGAATTTCTTCCGTGTTGCGGCAACGACCCTGGTATGATGGTACAAATTGTTTCATGTCAACTGGAAACAGTGACGGCTTCGAAGTGTGTTATCCCATTCTGTCCACAATATATATAGGGTGTTTCGCTAATACTGGAAATCATAAGATAAAATAACTTGAAAAGGGAACAAAGAAAATTAAAAATGTGCGCATGGAACCTGATACCTACGGGAGGGGGACACCTGATCAAGGAAACGACAACAGTGTCGCATAAGCAGTGTTGCCACCCCAACATAAATTTATATTTATTTTTCAAATGGCACTACGAAGATTGTTAATTGAAAACAAATCTGTGAAGCAAAATACGTCCAGTGGTACCAAAATGGATGCTCAGTGGCGCCAACTTCAGGAAATATGACAGGTCAAAGTTGGATAAAGAAGGAATGGATTGTAGCTAAATGCACAAGATTAGATCAGAAACATGTACACGAAATGAAAATAGGATATGATCTTAATAAAATGCCAAAATTAAAGTTCATTATGACTAGCAGCGTTACCACCCGAGACGCCGAAAGAATGGGAAATTTACAATCGCTATTTACGTAAAATGTTCTCCCTTGATAAAACTCACAAAAATAGACAGGAAGATTCTTTGAGGGTCCAGAAACGCAATGACATTTATTTGGAAGTAATAAAGCGTTCACAAAATACAGCAAAGGTGGCAACCTTGGAGGGACATTTTTATCCCTCAACCAGCAGTGGACTAGACGTGGGGTTGCAAGGAGTATGGCGAATATTGGTCTGCAACCCGTTTTCCAGGATGATCGCTTCGCGAGGTACAGCGATGATGGCGGTAGTAATTACTTCTCCTCCTATTCGATAATTTCATTATTAAATATACACAAAAAGATAGTACGTTACCATCGGATATGCAAGTTACTCTATACATTTGCATGATAAACTACAGCAGGTATAAAGAATAAAGAACAAAGCTTTTAGCAAGTAAGATTTTCAAATACCGTCTCAAACTAGCATTCAGATTACCTCCACTTCAGTACAAAACAGCTTATGTAAGTGTGGAGCAGACGGTAACGTGTCAGACTTTGGAACTTTTATACTTTGAGCCAGTGTTCGATTTGTATACTTTCCACAAAGGGGGAAGAATTTGTCAGATACGTAAAATGCTGTATTTTACGTTCGTTGTATCCCAATTTTGGGGTTTATTTCGAGAAACAGAGCCAGGAAACATTTTTACACAGAGGGGGATAATCCTATTAATCCCCGGCTACAAATCGAACACTGCTTTGAGCAACAGTTCGAGTCTCGCTGGTGGTATTAATTTTTTGTTACTAAACGTGAATCAGTGATAACAAAAATGTTCTATTTACGTTAGACGCACTCTTATTGACGTTTGTACATTTTCAATTAAATGTTTTAAACAAGGTAGAATTTAATTTAGTTTGATACTGTTCAAAATTCAATTAAACGAACACAGGAAGAAAACTGAACAATATGATGCAATATACTAAGAGCCATTATTTTGAATTGAATTGAATTTATTTTTAAGACTTTTAGGCATCTTAGGCCCAGGGCAGAATAGTGTGGGGGAAATAATTGTTGAAGGTAGATGACCAGGGCTTATTTTGTAAGTACCACCTGGTGTGATTGAGGAAAATCCTCAGTCAGGATTGTCGGCTGCTGGAATCGATCCCAGGAATTCCCGAAAACTAAACAAACGCTCTACTACTGAGTCACGCTAGCTCGGTCCATATTTTGATATTCAGACAATGTGTTATACTTTCATTTTCCTTATTTTATGGAAATAGGTCATGAGAGATTTGAACCCTCGGAAAAAATCAGTGAGAACACAAGAGATTTAAATTCGATTCTGATTTTATTGTTATAAAATCTTATTCCTTTTTTTCTTTTTCTTCCAAAAATCAAGGCCAATATAATTCATAAAACAGATGCACTTTTGAATAATGCAAGGAAGAAGAATATACTTCTTTTTACCAAGTTAAATAACAAATGTTTCGTCCAATATATCCATAGTAATCGACCAAACAAAAATGTATCGCTATTTTGATCCAAAATGAATAAAATCAAAAACATGAGCTTCGACTCATTTAAGAACCATTTCAAGATCGCACAAGAATACGTATTTCAATTTCATAAATAGCTCTAGCAGATCTCAACAGCCTCCTATAAAAACACTGGGAGTTAGGCATATCTGGAACCCAATACATCCAACCTATACCCTTCATAGGGTACGCTGTTACGTCACTGCTCCAAAACATAGCTTATTTTCAGAAACTTCAGAAATAGTATTAGATAGTACATATAATGAAATAAAGTCATTCAACTATACTGAAGTTCACTCCCTTACATGGAGTAGTAAAAATTCATAAGAATAATTGAGATATTAATTTCTGAATTCACTTTTGTAACGATCACCTCTGGTTTTACCACTATGGAATTCGTAATAAAGACGAGAATAGCCTTCTCATCAAACTGATACACGTAAAAACATACATATTGGTACGAATTCATATCACACAAGTATTGGTTAACCGCATCTTACCATAATTTACACCTGGAAAACTTCGACTTTTACTTTGATGGAAAAATAATACGATAACACACACAGAATTTAACTTTTTGTGTTAAATCTGCATTCAATCGATAGTACTTTACACAAAATTAGTTATAGTAATAATTTGCTCTTTCCTTCCTTGAAGAATGTATTTATAACTCCTTTTATTCTTCAAGAGTAAATCACCATTAAGGCAACTCCATATGACACCTGGAGTATAATTCCAATTATATATACATCACAGTTCATTTCATGCCTTTTTGTTGAAATAAGTTATATATCACTTGATATATCGAAAGAATTAATATATCTATTAATTTCAAATAGGAAACTTTTACGTAATTTTCCACAAAACTGTTCCTTTTCACTTCGATAAAAATTCGTGTTTCAATTAGCTGCACAATATCTCAACACCAGAAAATGTATGTGCTTCCTCTGACTGCATACAAGAATCTATATCTGCACAAAGTTTCAGATCCCCTCGCGTTTATTCGAGGCCACTTCGTGAACCTCTTTCATCCAATCAGAATTAGGCGCGTGGATTGCTTAAAGAAGTAAGATCAACTCTATAAACATGGAGTCGACTAAAAACAGGCGCCATGTTGTGTCCTATCAAATAATAAAAAAAAATCGGTTCCCACACTACAACGCATCTAGTAAAACAGTATTGACTAGCAAAAAAATGAGATGTCTGGAGTAGGGTTCGAACACACGACCGTCAAAGTTGCTTGTTTATTATGCAACGCTCTACCCCTGTTCCACCATATCTGCTATTGTATAGAAGACATTTTACTAGTCCTTTTATAGTACGAAGACAGTTTCTGGAGTAAAGACATTTATGTAGACATTAATTATTCGAAACTTGGAAATATTATTAATTGATCCTGTGTTAGAATAGAGCTATGGAGAAAACTGATTCATGATTTTACAGAAGTGAGACACCTCAAGAGTATCATAATGAGTTTACTTTACTGTTCGGGTCGACGACATTTCTCAAACAAACTTGCTGCCACTTTCCAAGACATTCAGTGAATATACCAGGTGTGTAAATATGAAACCGGAATTTGTGCATAGACAGCGTTAGCTGTCAGTGTAGTTACCGTAAAACTGCGTCCTTGGCGCCACTTGCTTGTTTTGACTGCTGATAACGATTTGCAACTCACAACCAGACAAGTTTCATGCCATAGTGTAGTGTTTAATAGCGTTGAACATGGCGCAATTTGTACTTACAAACTACGATGTGCGGACAGCATTGATTCTTTGTTACCATTTGAAGAAAACTGCTGCAGAAGCGCATCGCATGCTTGTCGAAGCTTACGGTGATCATGCTCTTGGTCAATCACAGTGCTATACGTGGTTTACAAAGTTTAAAAGTGGCGATTTCGACGTGAGAAACGAAGAACGTGGAAGACCACCGAAAAAGTTTGCAGACAGCGAATTGCAAGCTTTGTTGGATGAGGATGACGCTCAAACGCAACAACAACTTGCGGATCAATTAAATGTGACACGAGAAGCAGTTTCCATCAGGGGTGGAATGGAGGGTATACGCGGGTACACGCCGTGTACCCACCTAATAGTATAAATCACAGCGTGTACCCACCTCAGTGCATAAATATAAAGGAACGTGTTCCCAAATCCGGATTTTTATTGAGCAGCGTGTACCCCCCAAAAATCTTACCATTCCAGCCCTGGTTTCCATACGTTTAAAAGCCATGGGCAAGATTCAGAAGGTGGGAAAATGGGTTCCACATGCATTGAATGCACGACAGCAGGAAAACCGAAAAACCAATTGCGAAATTCTGCTCGCCAGGTACAAAAGGAAATCATTTTTCCATCAAATTGTGACTGGTGACAAAAAGTTGATCTATTTCGAGAATCCTAAGCGGAAAAGATCATGGGTAACTCTAGAAGAACCGGCGACATCGACTGCAAGACCAAATCGCTATGGACGGAAGACAATGCTTTGTGTTTGGTGGGATCAGAAGGGAGTGATCTATTATGAACTGCTGAAACCTGGCGAAACCGTTAATACCCAACGTTACCGACAACAAATGATGGATTTGCTTGAAGCTTTGCGTGAAAACGACCAGAATATGACCAAAGGCAACATAAAGTAATTGTGCTTCACGATAATGCACCGTCCCTCACAACAAAACCGGTCAAGGAAACGATTGTGACGTTTGGCTGGGAAATCCTTCCGCATGCGGCTTTCTCATCAGACTTCGCGCCTTCCGATTTTCACTTATTTGCATCCATGGGACACGCACTTGTTGACCAGCGCTTCACAACTTAACGAAAATTTTCAAAAATGGCCTGATGACTGGTTTGCAGCACAAGAGGCACAGTTTTTTTGGTCTGTTATCCACATATTGCCGGAACGATGGCAGAAATGTATCGCTAGCGATGGCCAATACTTCGAATAAAATAGTTCTTAGCATTGTCATCCAATCACTGTCTTTTCTGTACATAAATCCAGGTTTCATATATACGCACCTGGTACTTTCAACTGGATGTATGGCTGCAGCAACTATAACCGCCCAGTTACGTTCTCTTCATTTCGCGTTTGGTGCCTGTTACTGTTAATGTTTAGTAACAGGTTGCATAATACATAGTAACTGGCATCAGACATGTTTTGTTGGAGTTCAACCAAACACCGTTCAGTTCTTGGTACTATATTGTTCAGTATCTGTTACTCTAGGTTTAGTTGCGTTAACCAGAACCCTTTTTACCATTTGTGTTTTGTTGCATATACCATAAAGTTGTCTCTTGTCCAGTTCGTAGTACCAGATGTTTTGTTGATGGTACCAGAAAACCCTTAACTGGACCTGTTTGGTTAACATTTATGGATCGATTTTTCTGTGTGATTGAACCCACGACTTTCCGAATGTTACGCCAACGCTCTACCACTGAGTCACGGTGCCACCGTGGTTTCATTTTGGTATTGCGGCACATGCCGAAATTTGTGTTTGCAGACGCTTACGAAAAATATTATATCTGCGGACTGGTTTATCATAGGACTTTCAATTAGGCAAAAGTAATTGTTTCCTTTGAAGTCTCCTTGATAATTAGTTCTCTGCACGAAAAACCTAAAGCGTAAAATCGAACTGGTCAAAATGGTATGCAAATGTCCCTGTCGAAATAGAAACAATGCTGTTTTTTTAGGGTGCTTTTAGCACGGAAAGAATTGAATGTCGAAGTTTTTTTACACTATTACATATAAAAGTATGTTGAAAACAGATACAGTACTTATTTTGCGAGTTTCTTTCTCGACACATCAGTACAGTCCTGAATTCGACCACGGCGGCCGACCATTCTCACTGAGGCTTTTCCAGGGTTTTTCCTCAGTCATACCAGACAAATGACTTAATGTATCAGCATAGGCCCTGGCCGACACCTCTCCGAATCCTTTCCCCTCAACTATTCCGGCCTGAGCCATTGATGCCTACAGGATATAAACCAAATTGAATGCTGCTAAATTCCAGCTACAATAAGGTACAGTCATATTTTTTCCATGGGGGATGCTGTTTTGAGATAATTACCATTAAAATCACAAATTTCGGATTCTTTTTAAATTTCAGCAGCTTCCACACTTAACAGTAATGAGACCTCACACTTTATTCATATCCCATAGTTTATTTCTGCCATGAACTTTGAATTTCGCTACAATTAATTTTGGAGTGTTGCTGCTTAGCTGAAAATTATGCCTTAAAGCCGGTTGTATCTTTTATGTTGCTTGGTGACTTTAGAGTGTAGACCATAGAAAAGAGAGGTCTTTGTCCAGTATACCTGAACCAGATTCTTTGTTTCTTTACGTTTCTTCTTTATCCATATTCTTTTAATGAAATTCCTTGATTCTGTAGAGTGTGTAACAGTTACAGTAGCACAACAATGGCTTGCAGTCCATTATTTGTTGCCACGCAACAACACAAAGCAACAATGCCCCACCGGTCCTCATTGAAGATTTTCAGTTTCCGCAGATGTAAGAAGAAGAAGTAGATAGGGGTGTAAAGTCAAACTTTGGAGGGTCTAATTGGAATTTTGAACGGTATCTATCGATTTTTGACCGTAATAATTAAAGTTGGGGGGGGGTTCGAGATTTGGGAGGTGACACCCACACAGGGGAGTCTGGCGGAATCACTGTGTATGACTGTGCTATCACTGTATGTAAATATAAACGTGCGATGATGTTGCTTTACAAAGCTATAACATCCTGAAAATATGCCTTGTTCACATTTTCATAACAAAAGGAGTCCGTGACCTTCAACTTCATGGTGGCAAATTTTTCCGAGGGTTCAATCTTGCACAGTCTTAATCTCTCATGACCTATTTTCATAAAATAAAGAAAATAAAAATATAACCATAAAAATATTTTAACCCCTAAAAATATAACACATTGTTTGAATTTCAAAATAATGGACCGAGCTGCCTTGACTCAGTAGTAGAGCCTTGGCTTAGCTTTCGGGAGGTTCTGGGATCGATTCCAGCAGCCGATCATCCTGACTGAAGTTTTTCCTCGATCACACCAGGTGATACTTACAAAATAAGCCCTTGTCATCTACCTTCAACAGTTATTTCCCTCACCCTATCTTGCCCTGAGCCTCAGATGCCTAAAGGACTTAAAATAAATTCAATTCAAAATAATGGCTCTTAATACATTGCATCATAATTATTGTTGTTTTCTTCCTGTGTTCGTTTAATTGAATTTTGAACAGTATCAAACTAAATTAAATTCTACCTTGTTTAAAACATTTAATTGAAAATGTACAAAAGTCAATAAGCGTGCGTCTAACGTAAATAGAACCATTTTGTTATCACTGATTCACGTTTAGTAACAAAAAATTAAATGCCGCCAGCGGGACTCAAACTGTTGCTCATTCCAAAGTAGCTTGTATATCCAATGGTAAAGTACTGTCTTTTTTTTGTATATTTTATAATGAAATTATCGAATAGGAGGAGGAGAAGGAGTTACTACCGCCATCAGCGCTGTACCTCGCGAAGCGATCAACCTGGCAAACGGGTTGCAGACCAATATTCGCCATACTCCTTGCAACTCCACGTGTAGTCCACTGCTGGTTGAGGAATAAAAATGTCCTTCCAATGCTGCCACTTTTCCCCACCTTTGATGTAACTTATGGACGCTTGTTGTATCTTGTGAACGCTTTGTGATATTAATTCCAAATAAATGTCATTACGTTTTTGGACTCTCAAAGAGTCTTCCTGTTTATTTTTGTGACTTTTGTCATGGGGGCACTTTTTACGTAAATAGCTTCGTTCATTTATGAAAGACCTCAAAGTAACATTTTATCAAATTGAGAAAAATCTAGAAAAAACTGTGACGTGAGATCTTTTAGAAACAAACGGATATTGCAGAGGATTATATCTTAGCATGTCGTAACCGGACATGAGGCTTCTCAGTAACAAACTACGTGTATGGATGCATGCACATTGCATTTTTACAGTAAAGTGAAAATCGAAACAAATGTGACAAGAGGCCTTTCATAAATAGACGATACATGTAATACATTGTATTCTGACCCTTCTTGAATTTTTGCATGCTTACCATGTCAAGCTTTAGTTGGAACTATTTTCCTTACAAACAGCTATCTACATCCCTCAGTGTATGAGATTGTTAAGTGATCTTAAGATCAAACCCTTAGGTGGTTACCGCGCCACCCACTTACACAGAAAGAAAGAAATTATTTCCCGTGACCAAATGTAAACAAATGTCTTTCTGTGTATGGTTACAGGTCGACCGAACAAATGGCAACCAGAACACTATATCCGTTGAAATCATAAGTACTTTTTGTTTGTATAATATTATTAGATTATGATAACTAAGCTCGGCAAGGTTAAACGATTGCCTTAGTATTTAGATTTCCTCAAGCTGTGCGGATTTTTTTTTTTTTTTACGTTAGTACAACCATTATTTCTATGGTACAACATATGGTTACATTTCTTTGTAGTCTATGGTACAACATTGTCAAATAGATTTTCATCGTCTAATATTTCATAGTATTTTGGTTCAAAAGTTTAACCTACCAATAATATTTGAAAGAGAATTGATAATAGAAAAAACGAACTCCAGACTAGCATAGCCCCCTCATCTTTTTAATGAAGCAATTTTAAAAGAAAAACCTATATTTTTATCAACCATTTTTATCGTGGGACCCCCTTTTGCTATGTCTTCACGTCGGTGAACACATAAAAGTACTTTCTTGTTCTTTTTCCTGCTGTAACTTTGCATGAAATATCCTCCTACAGCGTACACAGATACACACTTAAATACATGATCATTAAGATAGGGATTGTTACATTAACTTTTGGCGTAGAACTATGCCTCTCTTCGCACTAGCTATGGGGAACAGGTATCTAGGGAATTGACTGTCACGAAAAGTTTGAGCTGTTAATGACGGTTAGAGTTCCGGGAAGCAGCTAGAGAGGAAAATACAGTCAGTTTGAGAGACCAGTTCGTTCCATACTAGTTAAATTAATTTATTTTGTCACCTTCACTAGGGATATCCCCCTGCGAACATCCCGCCACCCTGCAGGGGGTCGTGACCATCAGGTTGAAAAATCTTACTCTATATAGTAGGAAATCACCTTCGATGAAACTACAATTTATTTAGTTTGGGTGTGTGGTGGGTGGCTTAATATGGAAGCACGAGACTGAGATATTGCTAATAAACCTTTATAGAATTCATTCAAATACAGAAAGCCCTAAATATAATTTTAGGAGCGTACTGATTGGATCCACTAAAACGTATGAGAGTATGCATTGCGTCACACCATTTGTTGCCTTTACTTTGTAGAATGACGTCCTTCAATTTTTCTAGTAGTAAATGTTTACCCTGTAACCAACAGCAGGAAATCAATTGATATTTTTAGTTCCACTTACGCACGAGCTTGGAGTTGACTGAGCTACACAAGAAACTCACAAGGAAGAAAGTTCTTCTTTTCAAAACAGCAAAAATGTGTTTACTCTTTTCTCACACAGTGATACAACATTTAAATATACAAGGAAAAGATTTTCAGAGCAAAACAAATGCTTAAATTTCTCTTTTACTCAAGGATTCTGCCAGCATTTTCAGTTTGGGGGTGTAAAGTCCAAATTAGGGTAGTGTAAATATAGTTTTGCAGGGTTTCTATCGATTTTTAAACTTAAAATTTTTCAAGTTAGTGGTGTGTGCTCGAGAATTTAGGGGAGTGACACACCCAATTGGCGGATGTAGCAGAGTCCTTTATAAGGCATTTTTTTATTTGTAATTTATTTTTCAGTTATTTTAACGGAGCCTAAATCCTATCGCACGGATGACAAATGTCGTTTCTCGGCATGGAATGGAATATTAAGAAGTAAGAAGTGTTTCTCTTCTAGGGACAATCCCCGAATTCATTCGTTGAAACTAAGAGAAACCTGTGAACACAATCGGATCGAGCAGGTTTCTGAACCTAATCTCGGTACAATGATTGATTGATTGAATTTTTATTGACGTTCTAAACGAACTGGTGAGCTTCTCAGAACGAAATCTATAGATTTTGGTAAAGTGGGCTCGGAACCATTCAATGGACTCCGGCGGGGATTAAACCCTTAGTCACGAGTACAGAAATCGAGCCACCACCAGACCTGAGTACAATATTTGTATGAAAGTTTAAATTTTGCACTCTTCATTGACAATGTTGTAAGTTTTTCAACTAAATTGCCATGGTTTTAAGTTATTCTTTGTTAATTTTCTGGATTATCAGCAATAGTGGAGGTAAAGATATAAATTTCGACTATTGTCATCACATCACACCACTTCCGATTTAGAAATTGTGTCTACTAAGTCACCACTTGTCACATGGAATATTGCAATCAACGCATAATACGGTTTTCCTACATGACGTATGCGATCGTGTCCAGAATCTTGTGTCGGAAACACGGACTTGCATGTGTGACTAGTTATTGTTTTTTCGTAATTCACTGACAGGCAGCTATAGCCTAGACTTGTCATCTGTACCTCGCCAATCACTATTCAGGGGTGTAGTAGATAGCAGTCAGAGATTTTATGTTGATAACGTACCCGCATTTGCCTGATAAAAGAGAGGGGACAGTCTGAAAACGTATCAGTTTAGCTTGCTGCAGAATTTGACCCCGCGCACCTCTCAAGTCCAATCCACGTGATGGTGACCATTAATTATACTACGGGGCTCCATGATTAGTCGTTTGCTCCAGCAAAAGTATGAAGCATCAGCGTTGTAGATGTGCAGAACGTTTACATGTAGGATGTGCATAATATTTTAGCTGTAAGAGAAATGGAGCAGCAGAATTTCAGGTGAACTGAAAGTTATTTGTTGCCTTTAGGCGCATTTGGCTGGAATAACGAAGAAGAGAGAATGTGGGACACGGAAATCGGCCAGAGTCGAATTCGAAGGTATTAACTCAGCATTATCCTGATGTGACTGAGGAAAATCGCGGGAGAACTCAGTTAGAATGCCGTCTTCTGGACCTAAACTCAAAATACATTTTCACAATATTTGGGTACATACTATATCTGATTTTATCCACTGTCATAAATAGGTTAGTATTGCTTTGTAGTTTTATGTTTCTGACCTTGTTGGAATAGAAACAATATCTACCTAATTTTCGGTTAGAACAAATTAATTTTGTGATAGAAGGTTTATTTATTATCTACAAGAAAGTGAGAGAGAAATTTCATATTGTATTTACGAGCAAAGTCAACAATACAACAATATTAAGATCAACTTCCGGCCTGAGCTAAAGTTACGTAAAGGCATAAATAAATTTAAATCAAATTCAAATTAACATAAACTCTCTATTGCAATTCCCTTTTTCTTATATAATTGTAAATATAATTAGCGCTCTAAGCAAGTAATAATTTCCCTTGTGGTATTGGAAACATAGTTTAACTGTATGTACGTAAATTTTAAGTTTATGAATAGTTAAGGGATTTGACCTATAAACTGAAAGTAGTGAAATATTGTACTTTGAAACTATGTCATCATTGTTAAGAGATTTTAAAGATTTAGTTTATTCGTTTCTGTTCAGTTTTCATAAATATTTATTCATTTTTTTTTTATTTTTTTTTTTGTATTCCTCAGGCTGTCCGTCTCATACGATTCGCTGTGGAGATGGCCGCTGCTTGCCTGAATACGAGTTCTGCAATGCAATTGTATCGTGCAAAGATGGAGCCGATGAACCGGCGGCTGCGTGTAAAGCGAAGAAAACGAAGGCTGCTCCATCTTTTTGTCCTTTCCGATGTGAGAATGGTCGCTGTAGATCCTCGGCCGTTCCCTGTTCAGGACGTGACGGTTGCGGAGATAATTCGGATGAGGAACGTTGCAAAGTTTGTAGTAAGTATATGTTGAGCTTAATAGTTGAAGGAAATGAAGAGCAATAAATAAATTTTATGTTAATAGCCTTTTGTGCATAAAGAAAACGTGAAAACCCTGATGGTTGAACACGCATAGAATCACACTGGGTAATCTACAGTCAACCCGTTTACACACTAAGTCAGGAGGGCGGAAATTTTTAATCCTTTATTTTTCATTGAAAAGTACTGAATTTCAATCGAAAAGAGTCGTTCTCAGGGAAGTGCTTTCCCTTTTGGGTAAAAAATGTGATAATTTTAGCATGGGATTCCGATGCTTTGCGAATTTAATTTATTCTTCAAACTTGAAAATACTATTTATCGTCTTTTTAGAATAGTTCACAATGCAACATGTGTACTAGTCAAGTATGTTTGCCACCATTTGTTACCATGAAAGTTATCGAAAGACAGAACCTTACTGTGAAGTTAATCGCGTTTAGTTAAAAATGACCACAGAAAACTTTGTAACTTTTCTGAAAGACAAAAATATACCAGAAGACATCAGGAGTAAGATATACACAAGATCTCTTTGAACGTTTTTCTTAGTACCTGACAGGACGGAAAATACCCTTTCGAAGGGTTGCTCGGCTAGCCTAGGGGATAAAGCGTTGGATGGCTGACCGGAATTAGCAGCTCCAATTTCCACCTTTTTTATTCATAAGAACATTATTTCTCTTTCTTATTACTAATTAATAAATGTTTTATTTTGCTTCGTTTTACATTTTTAACATCTTGTTTTGTCTTTTTCATGTTCAAAAATAAAGATCTCATCTAAATAGAAGGAAATTCACCTAAAAATATACATTTCGATCGAAAAAGTCCGATCTCTTTTTTAGAGTAGAAATTTTTTGAATGGTAGCTAGATAAGGGCTCAAATTCCTCTTCTTTAAGTTAAAGAAAAAATCAATGACAATAATAAATGCGGAACAAAATTACGCGTGCCACCAATGCCGGCAGCTGATCGCTTTATGCGTTGCTCCCCACCTTATGGGGCACAACTTATTGAGAGATTAGAGTTGAAAATTCCACCTCGCTGAAATTTTTATTTATGGCCTTTAGGCATCTAAGACTCAGGCCAGGATAGGGGAGAGAAAATGGTGTAGGAAGCTGTCAGCCAGGGTCTAAGTTGAAGATTTCATCCGGACCTTTGTCTGATGAGACTAGAGAAACCCTGGAAATAAACTCAGTCAGGATGGTCGGCCGCTGGGATTGAACCCACGACCTCGCGTGTCCTAAGCCAACACTCTATCACTGAGCCACGGTCGCTCGGTTATTCTACCTCGTGTTTTAACGGAAAACATTTTTAGAAAATTGCAGAATAGGAAATTGGACTTCCATACAACAAAAGTAGTCGAAATACACATTATTTTCCGTATAACTTAAGGCTTTTTATATACCTATACACGTAGTGACTAGGTAGCCATTTGACTACGTAAGGCCTCTGCATATAGCTGCAAAAGATATTAATCTGAAACTATATTATTTCATTTATTTGAGTAAATTAGTGTTATAAAAATTCATTTTTCATGATTTTATTGACATAATCATCATGTCTGTGGAGAAAGAGCTCGACAACTAAGAAACGTCTATTTTACTCAAGAGTATTACAACTTCCATAATAAGTCTCTAATTACTGGACACTGGGTATAAACAACAGCCTTTGCAAAGGAATCTGGGGGTCCGTATTTAAAGAGAGGGCCTGCTGGATCATTTTCGAATCCTGCTCGAATAATTAAAATCACTGAAGCTTTCAATCCTTTCATTGACTTGGAAGCAACAAATTTTATATTGTGATTGCGGGACCTCTTGCTTGCTGCTGTGCCGGTCGGGATTTGATTCACGCTGAGCTCAATCAAGTCCTTTGTTTTGTTTTTCAAAACATTACCTTTTCTTGTTACTATACATATGAATAAATGCTCTATTCTTCTTCTTTTAGCATTTTCAGTATTTTATACACATGTTACGGGCATTTAATACCAAGCGATCTTCAGCGAGAGCAGGAGGTTAGTGGTCAGGTTAGCCTATTCTTTTCCCATTATCATTCACTCCCTGAGCTGACGTAACTTCCGGGATTATTTATTCCGACGAGACAGACAACTCCTCGTTTTATTGGAAGCTGGAACCAGACGATGCTACTGTTAGTCGACTATAACACTATTTACGGAAGAACTTAAACTAAAGACAAGTCGTGAGAAAGATACTCAACGCTTGGTGGATTTGATTTAGTAGACTTAATCAAAGTTGAGCTTTCAATGTGCTGTCTTTGGCGCCAGCACAAAAGCTTTATTAAAATAAATAAAGGCCATCAGCCGCCATAATAATTTCTTGCTTTTGTGTACAAAGATCAGAGCCATTTTTATGCTGTTTTGTTCTATGGTGCAAATAGAACTATTCAAAATCAAGTAGTTTTTCATGAGTGCTCAATAAAATTTTGTTTTTATAAATCAGTTTTTTTTTTTTTTTTAACCACTGTAGAATGCAGATTATAATTTTTTAAGCATCGCGAGTTTTCAAGCGTATTGTGGTAGATAGCATAGGAACAGAACAATTTATTCCTTGGACTATATTTTGTCGCGATGCGAGTCCGCATTCTACACATTACCGGTATTGAAATAAATCAAGAATATCATGTTTGGCTCTTTGGCTACGAATGAGTTTTATTTACTATTTACAAAGGGTTAAATCCGGTATAGTGGGTACGTTTTCCTATAATAGTAATTCAACCACCTCAATAATAAATATTATCCAATTCAAATTCATTTATACTATTAGCGGCGACGAGGATGGGATTCTTCTGAGTCACCTATTGTTCCGGCTGTGGCAATCTTGAAAGACAGTCTGGTACTTTTACTTGATTGGTGTATGTTATCTTGTAATTGTAGCCCGATAGAATTGTCGCCCAGCGTAATAATCTTGGTATTCTCCATACGAAAGCTTTGCTTTTATATACCAAAGGTAAAATAAAATAATGGCTGAGCAAAGCACTACAATTATTTTTTTTAAATAATAATAATATATATTTTTTTAAATAAATTGTAGTGCTTTGCTCAGCCATTATTTTATTTTACCTTTAATAATCTTGGGTGTACTGTTGAAGGTAACGGACGCTCTTCGCCGAAAATTAATTGTACAGGTATGGAATCTGTCCAGATATGGAAAAATCTTCCATACAACTACTTGTGATACTTCCTTACATCCAAAAATTAAACCTAAACTTTCCCGCTCAAATTATGAGTAATTAGCCTCGGCAGTTGAAAGAGTGGCTGACGCACAAGATACTGCTTTTAATCTACCTTCACTATCTCTGTTACACCCACACCATATGGACTGGCATCTGTAATCATAATGACGTCTTCTGAAGGATTAAAAATAGGGAACTTATCGCTGTTGACTATAATCTGTTTTATGTCGTCAAATTGCTTTTGATGTGCGTCTGTCCATTTCCATTGAGAATTATTTTTTTAATAAATAGTTTAGATGATGTGTATGTGAACTTAAATTAGAAATGTGCTTTGGAAAAAAAAAAGTAACCATTCCTAGAAAATACTTTAATTGGTGTTGATTTAAGGGAACTGGAAGTCAGCAATAGCCTTTGGTGTTTAGGAAGTGAGATATAACCTTGAGCAGATATGAGATGTCTTAAATATTCGACTTCAGTCGAAAAACATTGACATTTTGAAAGCTTAATTCTAATATTTAATCGCTGAAATTTGGACAAAACTGCACAAGTATTCTTATAACAATAATGAATATCTTTACCCGCCATTATGACGTCATCCAAGAATGATTTTGCAAGCGGAAACTCAGCTAATGTAACATCCTTAAATTTAAAAAAATAAAGGGTGAACCGGATAGACCAAAGACCAAGCGGATTATAAGAGTACAGTCCCCAAGGAGTGTTCATAACCATTAACTTTTTAGCTTGTTCACCCAATCTTAATTGTAGGCCTAAGTAAGCTTGGTTTAAGTCCAATACCACGAAAGTATGTTGTTGCTCTTTGAATTTTTGACAATATATCATCTAATGTCGACATGGAATATGACATATTATTTACATATCTATTAATCGTTATCTTGAAATCTGCGCAGATTGTTTCTTAGGTACAATAACAATTGGAGTCGCCCATGCAGAGTAAGATACTGGATAAATTATATTTTGCTCCTGTAATTTCAATAATTCTTGATGGACTTTTTCCTGTAAACTGTATGGTATGTTATGTTATATGCCTTTTCTAAAAATTGTAGTTGCATTCTTTTTCAATTCAATATTAACTTCATAATTCCGTCGAAGTAAAAACCGGCGTATACTTTGTCTCCAGATTTTTTAAAACTCTGTTTTAGTTGCAAAACATTGTCGGTAGTATGTGGCTCTAAAATAGCCGAATCGAAATTGTATTTATCTAAGGGAGTCATAAAGAATTGAGACCAATCTGGCCAAACCAAACTAATTCAAATTCATTCATACTATTAAAATCCTCATCAGTATGTTCAACAGCCGTTGAATATTCTGAAGCTTGGTGTTTGGTGCGCAATGTCCAGTTCCCGAATCATAACACAATTCTTTCACCAAACTGTTAATGCCAACCCGTATGTTGAGAATCAGTTCAATCCATTTGTGAATCAACTCTCAGAAGATGAACGACTGTATGGATATTTTTTCAGCAAGATGAAGCAACACCACACCACCACACTTGCAACCTTGTCACAAGTTCATGAGCTGTTTGGTGAGGAGAGGACAGTCAGCAGAGGCAGTAAAATCTCCTGCCACCACGGTGGCCTGATCTCTCTCAATATGGCTGTAGGCAAGTCTGTACAAATAATCAAAACACACTGGAAGAACTACAGCAGAACATTGAAAACGCTATTGCTGCCATCCTTCACGATTCGATTCACACCCAGATCAATATCTTTTCTCCTGTTTTTTCCAGCATTACTTTTTCTTGTTACTAAACCTATGAATAAATACTCCCTTTTGATTCTTTTATCATTTTCAACATTTTACATGCGTCACAGGCTTTTAAGAGGACTCCTTGCTCCAACCCCCATTTTTAACATTTTTCAAAATATTTCAAACACCAAGAGTACTATCAAAAATGTAAGTTCATAGCGCACTAGAGCTTAAAAATTACTATGAAATACAATGGACAGCGATCTCGAGATCTTGTCGATTGATGAGTGATGAGACTTCAATTAAATAATGGCGTCATAATCTTTGAAAATGTATCACTCGTCAATGGACAAGACCTCGAGATCGATGTCCATTGTATTTCATAGTTATTTGTAAGTTCTAGTGCGCTATAACTTATATTTTCGATAGTACGCTTTGTTTTTTTATTTAAAAAAAAAATGTTAAAAATGGGGTTTGCAGCGAGGAGCCCTCTTAATACCATGCGAGTTTTAGCGAGAGCACAGGGTTAGTGGTCTGGTTATTTTTTTTTGTTTTCCTTCTAGCTGCTACGCTTGTCTCATAGTTTGATGAATCGAGCACAGAGCTGCATGGATGTCAGCAGTGGACTTTTCCAACATCTTCTGGATAGCGGAGAACAGTGCGAGAAAAGTATCCAGTGTCCTGGCCGGAATTTGAGCCCGGGCCACCCGATTCGTAGTCAGTCACGCTACCGTCTGAGCCACGGCGACTCCTATTTATTAAGTACTAGTCACTTTTCAAAATCGTAAGATTAGCTGAATTTCTTGTGTTCTCTTGCGTATTGGAAAGAAGTAATTACATCTACATAATATTCGCTGTAACCTGACAAATGTCAATTTTACCTACTTATTTTACCGACTAAAGTCAAACAATACTTTGAATTAAAAGTATTCTGATTTGAAACTCTAAATATAACAACATTTACAAAATTATCTGTAGTTTCGAACACAGAATCTTAAAAGCAAGACTTAATATTCGGTGAGTAGGCATCAGAAATTCTTGTCAGGACAGTTTTCTGGTTCATACGAATATGTACTCCTGCCTTTGCGAAGTCAGAATTTCAATTGTCTCCCACTCTTATGTTAATGCTATAAATAATTACTAAGCCTATTGAATAGAAATATATTCTTAGGGCTATTGTTAAAGTGGTTTCACATCTATCTTAGTATGTGCCTCTAGGTGCGAAATTGTAGTGTAAAGCTGTTTCCAAATTGGCGCCGTGGTACACTTTTTTAAAGGCTTTTCTTTGATTCACGATGGTTCAACCGTATCCTCAAATATTGCAACCTTAATTTAACTCATTTTACAATATCATACAGTGAAGAAAATTTGCACAGCAACGTAAGTCGAGTGACAATGCAATTTTCCATTGTTACTTTCATATACCTATACATATATGAAAGTAACAATGTAATATTGTTATTTTCCATTTTAATAATAATATATATATATTATTTATATATATATTATTATTAATATATATATATATATATATATATATATTAAAAGCATATTTTAATTTGTTTTTTAAAAATATAAGCTTTATCGTAAAACAAATACTAGCCTGCAACGATGTTGCATTTGACTGGTTGCAGAGCACTTTATGATTTGGGTGACAAAACAGGTTTTAAACGAGGAAATAACTCAAAAAAAAATAATAATTAAAAACCTTTAAAAATATGCATTTCTTAAAAAATAAAATAAAACAATTGAAGAGCTAAATTGAAAAGCATCCTAAGTCCACTTTTTTCGTATTTGCATTTTTTCTGTTCGTCGGTATCTATCACTTACGTAAATATTACATCCTAATCACACAACAGAAACACTTTTCTTTTAGTATAAAATAAAATCCGTTGATTAAGATAACATACGAAGACCTTGGAGTGTTTTTCGTTACTCCTGAAAAATAAACTCGGGTGAACTTTGTGTATGTTTTTCAATTCAGGTCTTCAATTCGCACCACAAAGTAAAAAAAAAAAAAAAAAAATTGTTTTCAAGAAAATTGTGTATTTTAAAAATACATTTATGCATGACTAAAAATAAAAGCATGTGGAGCATTCTCATATACAATCACTTTATGAATTCTTCAATTAGCGCACTTCATGCTTTTCATTTTAGCCATGCATAAATAGAATTTTCTTAAAAGTAATTTTCTTGAAAACAAAATTATTTTAAACAATGGTAACTCTCATTTAAAAAAAATAGATAGTACAGAAATACATGGGGGAAACAATGGTAACCCTCATTTTAAAAAAAATAGATAGTACAGAAATACAATGGTAACACTCATGTGAAGTGAACTGTGGAAAGAGTTCAAGTTAAAAACAACAAATGGCCGCAGAGTGGCCCTTTTTTATGGGAAGTCCCATATGTCAGCATGGCAGAATGAATTTTCCTAATGTAATATCTCAATTCATGCACAATGTGGGTTACCATTGTTTGCCTCCATGACCTTCATATACTAAATATATAAAGTTGGCCACATTTCCAGTAATAGGAAATACCGAAATGAAAATTTACGACGGTTAATTGAAATAATCGCAATAGAGTAATGCTACCTCAGTTCAAGCAGAAGTATTTTAATTCAGGCAGGAGTATTCCAATTTTTTATTCCATTTGTTAGATGGGTCTGAAATTCAATCCCGATCGTTTTCTTTACATTTTGTGACTGAATTAAGGTGGTTTCTCAAAATGGCGGGTTTCGATGACATTTCCACATTTCTTTCAGCATATCTCGCGTCCTGATAAAGACACAGAAACGTGCTTGCACTCATATGAAAGGTAATTTAGTACTCCATAGAAGGGTGGGAGAATTTCTATTTTTATTAATTAAAAAAAACTGGAGAATATATAAAAAAATATTTTTCAAAATGAAACACACATTATATTTACCACAATTTCTGATACATGTTGCATCAAAGGGTTACAAAATGTCATAAAATTTTAAAAACAATATTGTATCTTCTAATGACAATACGATTTTCATTTTAAATGTAGAGTGCAAATTCTTGGTAAGTGCATAATGGGTTCAAAGTCGCTTCACGCCAATATAAAATCAAACAAATAGAAATTTATTTTACCTATGGTGTGTGTCAACAAGACGGTCGTAATCTTCAAATGAATTCACTCTTTTTTTTTAAGATAGAAATGGAATAATGCAATTCTGTATGGAATTATACTGGGAACTGAATGAATTTCAGGCATCTATAACTCAGGTCGTAAATCAGATTATGGTTTTTTTTTACAAGGAATCAATGATATGTTCTTCTAAACCATCTTGTTAAACGCTGAATTTTAGTTTTTGAATTTTAGTTTTAAGGTCGTTAGGCAACTTTGGTTCATGTCGGATGGATGATGAAGGCATGAATTGGTGCAATGAAGAAAGTGGGAGGAAACAGAACCCCGAGAAAAACCACGCACACAGTGTTTGTCCACCACAAAGCCCATATGGCATGAGCAGGGATCGATCCTACGACCCCTAGCACAAGAGGTGAGCGCTCTACCGCGGCCCTGAGAAGCAGTGAATCTAATCCATTTCTTACACCTGGAAAAGAGGAAATGGTTTAGGTCCTTTCTTTCGTATCTTGAAAAGTTACACTGAGAACAATTGCAATGTTACGTTCCTTGTAAATCGTAGTCTAATTTCATAATTCTATTTCCATTGTTTTAAACATTGAATTCAGCTGCAGCCTTCTTGTAGGCACACAAAAAAGATGGATGCTCCTCAGCATAGCACTTCCTTTTTTACAACACCCAACTTTGTCTACAGGTCTCTGTTCGATTTTATATAAAGGTGTTAATTCTATGTGGTTTTGGGCCCTATTTCGAGAAACCATTTTTCAAAATTTCAATTTGCAGCTGATTTTCATCCATTTTACCTTTTTTTCTTTAGTTCAGAATAGTTCGTGGTGTTCTCAAATCTTTCAACGTTAATTTAACTGATTTCCCCACCTCATACAATGATAACAGTTTGCAGAGCGACGTAAGTTAGGTGACAATACAATATATTGCTTTCCATAGTTACTTTCATGTATTTATATATTTTAAAAGCATATTTTAATTTTTCTTTTTAATACGGATTTCTTTATCCTAAAATAAATACTAGCCTGCAACGAACTGTGGTTTGACTGGTTGCACAACACTTTAGAATTTGGGTAAAAAGTTATTAGAAAATTTTGAAAGACACTTTTTTTAAACAATTCGTACTAAAAAGTAAAAAATAATGTTATTTATGAATAAAAAAGAAAAGCATTTGGCACGCTATCATATACAGCCACTTTATAAACTCTTCAACTCTTCACGCCCCCATGCTTTTCTTTTAAATCATGCATAAACAAAATTATTATTTACTTTTTGCATGTAGTAAGAATTGTTTAAGAAAAGTATGTCTTTCGAAAGTTTTTGAATATATTTTTAGATTCACTTTTCATACACTTCCAATTTCTTCGTAGAGTTGACTCCACACTGTTCATATTTATATGCATTGGCCCACAGAAATTATTTTCTCGTGAATTCCTCTTTCGAGATCGCTATTTTTTGATACAATTTATCAATTGAAACTGTTCTTTTACAAAAATGCTGATGCTGCCATCTATTAATAAAACGAACAAGTTGATGAAGTTTACTAGCAGACATGATTTTGGTACACAGTGCATAGGTGTCACTACTATGCAATAAGCAGTAATAGTATAGACCTCTGTTATGAGGTCTATGGCAATAGTTTGTACAAGTTATGTGAAGTTTAAATTCCTAATGGCCTTTCCTTCATGATGAAGTACTCAAAATTGATAATAGGGAATCACTCACGTAATATTAACAGTGGTAAATTTCAAAATAAATAACATTTCTTTTTTCTGTTTTGCAGGTTGTGCATGATGAAGTAAAAATTAGCGCCAAAGGCCAGTACAACACCAGCACTTTAGGACTTTTCAATTTACGCTATCGAATATCGAGTACTACCGTCATAAACTTCAAATGCTATTTATATCTTTGCCATGGAAAGAGAAAGTCAAGTAGTGTGTTTGATTGTGTGCATGTTTACTCGCTTTTGTTATAAGTTTTTTTTATTATTATTTTTGTAATGTGCTTTGAGTGTTTGTTTGCATGGGTACGTTTAAAAATGACATTTCTTTAAGCGCAAAGAGAAAATACAAATGATGAAAAGACTTGTTAATTTTATTATATAGGTAAGTCTGATGGTCTATGTAAAGACAATGATCGATAGTCTTTCTGGCAGTGTACAACTTTTTTTTATTAAATTAATATAAGTAGTTATATTTGTGTATTGTTGTGTCTCGTGTAAATTATTGAAATATTTGCTAAGATCGAGTTTTGTACGTATATTTTAAACTGTAAATTTTTGTTTTATTTTTGCAATATAATATTTGTATTTATAAACCTTTGTAAATATTTTTCAACGATATTTATACGAAATATAAATACCTGTTTTTAAAACTCTTGGAAGGCATTTATTTAAGTAACATTTTTACCTTTTTTCTGATTGTTAACTATTCTATTTCACAATACCAAATTTTCCCATGAACCCAATAAGCTTGCCTAATCCCAAATAATGACATTTTAAAAATTCTTGCCAATCCTTTGTGACCCTGATCTCAGAACTAAGTAAAATGACTGGTGTTTCAGAACTCAATAACGTGCAAATTAGATTTTGGCAAATCTGATGATTCTTTATAGAGTAAATGATGACACTTATCAAAAATTCATTTGAGAAGAAGTCACTACTAATTACTTTATGATGTCAGAAGCTGTTGAGAAGATGCATACGAATTTATCATTGTTCAACTGATTATTTTCAAATTTCTCTGTCTGGACATCAATCATGGGTTTTGTCAAGAGCGTCAAACACGTCAATCAAATCCTCTTATTGGAAATCTTATGCGTATCACTTTCAACTTGAAAATACCAAAGTTAGTAACACATAGGCCTATCTCTTTCTAAAAAATGCACCATCATAACAAAGTATGTTCAGCTAGTAAATTAGGAAACAATACTTAACAAAAAACTACTAAGTTTGGTATATTTCCTTCTATATATATCGTAATGATTTTATTGGTTGTATTATAATATATCATGAGATAGAGCCTTTGGACGTAGGACCGTACGTTTCGTGGTTAAATAAAGAACATGGAACTGCTTGACTTTTTTATTGACACCATTTTATTACAAAATTCCATCAAAACGTGATATATACAATAATTAACAAAGATGATTAAAATAGTGCCCGGAACATAGGCTATAGTGAGATTCTAACTCCTAGACCAAGTCAGAAAGGTGAGGTTAATCCGACTCCAAATCAAGTCGCTGATGTTAGAGAGGTTTCTGAAAATTTATAATTTTCTTTACAATCTTCGGAGAAATGCATATATCTGCTGAGATCATAAAGCCGAGGACTTCCAGAGCTGACTAGAGAAGATATAATTTCCGTGAGGCTGCCCTTAAGACGTGCATCCGCAAGCGTTGGAACAAGAGTTTTAAGTCATGCAGCTGTTGTTCCTTATTATATGAGACTATTACTATATCATCTGCGAAATTTGTTCTTCTGTTTGGTAGTTTCTTTGTTACAATTGTTAATGCAGATGCTGATGTAGTACATCCCATGACACATCTTTGAAATTTGTAGCTCTCCTTCGTGTGATTTACCTCGAATGTAGCGTATTTCTGGCTATTTTTATCCAATAATATCTGGTAGTGTGATTGGCTGATATCCACGGTTGATATATTTTTTTCTTTTAGACTTGACGAAACTTCCCCTGCTGAAAAGAATGGAATGGCTAAATATTTCGTGTATTTATTTAGATTAATTAAATTTCAAACTAACCTAAAATCCTGTGATTGTGGTTTTCTCACACCCCAAGAGAGGAGAAAAAAAGAACTAGAAGATGTCTCCATTATGATGCCTGTTTTTTCTAACTGATTAAGTTCTAAATCAATCTGCTTTTGTATTCCAATTGGTATGGGTGGTGATCTTGCGTGAAAACCGCTGCTTTATCCACGCGTATCTTGTGCATATAACCTCTGAAATGGCCTAAGTCTGATAAATCGTAAGCGAAGATGTCTCGGTATCTACACAACAATCTAGCTATACTATTTCTGGTGTCCACTGAAAGTTCAGGATTGATGTCAAACAAAGAGAAGTTAAAGTTTTTCAGCGTATGCTAGCCTGGCTTTAATTTCTTGTTTAGAGTGATATTGATAGATATTATCTGGATCGGTTTTCTGCTTTTCAAGATGAAGTGAAATTTCTTCCATCGTATCTTCAAAGTATGCTATTGCTGAGTTTTTTGTAATACAATTCTATTTCTTGTTGGGTTTATGACCAAAATCGTTGGATTGTCAATTGGCATTTTCATTGTTAACGCTTGGAGCTTATATCGGTCATTTAAATACTGTGGTAGCGTAACTTAAAGAAATGCTGACTGAACTTTTACATTCTTATTGAGTTTTACCGGAAGATAGAAGTAAGATTTTGCTGGCACTTATATTTGTTGCAACATAAACATTTGTCATAGTCTGTTGTTATAGTGACACAATTACTGATGGAGCAATGTCTTGCTTATTTTTGTTTTCCTCTTGAAGAGTAGCTTTTCTTTGTCTTTTGTAAAAGGAAATGATATTTCTTCCTAGGTCTATTTGTGCTATGGTGTGTCCCAAGCGATCCACCACGTAATGATTTTATTATTTGTATTATAATACATCATGAGATAGAACTTTTCGACGTAGAACCGTTCGTTTCGTGGTTTATTATAAAATTCCATGAAAACGTGATATATACAATAATTAACAAATATGATTAAAATAGTGCCCGAAACATAGGATATAGTGATTATACGTGGTTCACCTCTTTGATGTAACGACTTAGGTTGATGTGGGAATGAGTGTGTGTAGCTATGAAAGGATTCTAACTCCAAGACCAAGTCAGAAAGGTGAGGTTAATCCAACTCCAAACCAAGTCGGTGGTAGAGAGGTTTAAGTACTCTGACTCCAAAACCAAGTCAGAGAGGAGAGAAGAGGTGACCACTGTCGAAATGAGTGACTGATACTCTTATGGTATCTGGCGGGCCTTTTATAGGCCTCTTCTGTCTTTCTGGTAGGCGTGACTTGAGCACTTCCAAGTTTCTCCACTTGGAGTCGGTGTCGTCTGCTACTACTTCTGTTTACGTAAACACTATCTTGTTTACATTGTGTTTGCTTTGCTTTTATACTTGTCTTATATATTACATTCTCATTACAATATAAATTGTAGTTTTGAGTGATTTAGTTGCAGGATCTGTGTTCCGAGGATGAAAATATAGGAGATCGGAGCTGGTTGCCACACTTTTTTGTATTTCTTCCATAGCCTCAGAGATAAGTCTCCAAGAGAATAAAACGTAGTATTGGAATATTCGTTACGCATTCCCCTACTAATTGGAATGATCCAGGATATTATCAGTTTTATATTGCAGGAGTTCCAGGTATTTAAATGACGTCACGTGAAATGTGTCAACTTGCTCCATGTACAGGGTTAGGTTGATCCACTATGCGGGGTAGGTTGACATATTCACATAATTAACTAATTGACTGGGCAAACGCCGGGATAGTACCTACTTGTACTAAGTAGGCCCTGGCCGACTACCTTCCAACATCCTCTCCCTCACCCTATTCCGCCATGAGCCTGAGATGCCTAAAGGCTGTAAATTTATTAAATGATTGTACTAGTCCTTCATATCCTATATTACGAGATCATACATTATATTTTATAAGCACAAAAATTGTAGACCTAATATAGTTTAAAAAACGGGATGGAAGAAAATGTGAAAAAGATGTAAGCAAATATGGTGAAGGAAGCAAAGAAACAACTACAATTCTTTTTGAAGAAATTAATTATTAGCCATGACTCTTCTAGTTCTAAACATAATCATGCATTTTCATAAACATCTTATCTGCAGTCTCAATATTCTTAAACTTTCAAAAGTAAATGTTCGCTACATCACAAGACGTTGTTCATTACAAATTAATCGGATAAATCGTACATATAACCACAATATGACAAAAGTACGTTTTGTTTCCGTCAGCGCATGCACCATGAGCCCAATTCTTGCAACTTGAACATTGGATCTACTGTTTCGTCGGCTTGCTGTTGGAATAAAGATCTAGCAGACTAAACACGTAGAATCTTCTTCATCTGATGATGTGTCTAAATCCCTTTGAAGCTATCTTGTAATTTTTGTTTTCTCTGGACGTGTAAGTTCTTTTCGTTTTATCGCTTCCTTCCGCTCTTCTATCATTATTTTCAGTGGTGTGTCTGTTAAAATGGCAGAAAGGCGCTTTCCTCTCTCTCTGTTTGCACACTCCTTCCTTGCCTTACCTCTTTCAGGGATTTATCATGCTCATAAACAATTAAACCCCGTGTGTTAGAGGTTCATTGTGATGTTCCAGGAAGAGGAACAAACTATCTAGCTCAGTAACAAAAGAGCAGAACGAAATTAAGAGGTAGAAATATAACCAAATTCGAAAAATAAAGTTGTATTTGCACATAGGTGTGTCTAGAAATACATTTAGCAATAATCATCAACACACGGGATTGGCTGACACGTGACCGCGATGTGTGTCAACCAGCTCCAACACGTCATTTCAACTTATTTGCTTTAGCAACCAATGAGTCATACCGTTTCTACCTCAACACCTATTATAAAGGAGGTAGGAGCGTATAAAATTTCATATTCGTTGTACTTTTTAACAATAATTTACTATGTCCAATGGCATAGAAAGCTAATATTTTAAAAATAAATTAGCATATAACAAAAAGTTTTTTTCGTTCACAACTCTAGGAAAGTCTTCCAATCTTCATGAAAGTATATCAGCAACTTGGTTCTGGGTATGCACTTCTATGACAAAGGTAGCATGGATACCAACTGCAGATTGTGCATTTTCTTAGCACTGGACCTCAATGCTTTGTGTTCTATGCAGAAAAGAGATTAGAATCAACTGCTTTGTTATTACAAAAATTAACACTTGATCATAAATACATATTGATATTTTAGACATCTGTTCACTGAACTCCCTGCTTGCATTAAAAAAAAATCATGGACATACTTACCAACTACTCAGTTGTCACCTCCAATGTAGTCTCCTCCTGCAGCTCATGTTAGCCCAACTTCAAGCCTTCGAAGAATTATTTCTTAATGCAGTGGAACTCCGTCGTCGTTTTTTATTGAATTTCCAGAATGTCCTGGAATTTTTTCCCTTTTAAGATGCTTTTCAATTTGGGGACGAGGAAACAGTCACACGGGTCAAGATCCGGCGAGTATGTTGGTGAAGGACCCCCACAGGAATGTTTTTGTTGTCCGAGACGTCTGGGAACAGATTCTGCCGACACACACCTCATCCTTAGGTCTTTCCGTAAAATCTAGTAACACGAGCTGAGTTGCATGTTTATTTCAGCAGCAATTTCCTTACCAGTCAGTTGACAATCCGATCCAACCAAAACATTTACTTCAACACTTTTCTCGATTCTTACATATTTCGGGACAGCCATAATGCGAATAATCCTCTATACAGACATTTGACCGTTTATCAATTTCCTTCTTTCAATAAATCTAAAGGCTACGCGTTTTCTTTAAAACTATAAATATTCTAGCTTTTCAATTGATGAGCTTTTAAGCCCCTAGTTATTCAAGGATCCTTATAGTATTTAGTCGTGTTGGTTGGTCATACGATTTTAGACACATTACTATCAAAACTTTTCTAAATGTAAGAACATAGGTTATAAATAATTTCTTGTACCTAGGTACACTGCTATTTTTGCCTATGTCAAGTGTACTCTCAATAACCATAAATTTTAGTTGACTTGTTCAAAGTTATACTCGTGTTCGTGGGTAATTTTACTGTATATAATCGGCTTTGGAAACGTTTATATCCTCTAACATATACCGTAGATTCTTTCAATTCACCAGGTCTTTGAAACTTGGCCCGAATTCTGGACTTCCAGTAACTCCACAGTCAACAGTTTTAATAAAATATGAAAAGAGGAATAGTTAGGGACCATTGGTTTCAAATGTACAAATATTTCCTGTTTAATGATCGCATTTTCACAAATGTAGTCTTCCATGTCTTTACATGCCATCTGTATCTAATCTAGTTACAAAAAGAGCTTTAGATCTGACAGTATGCGGCTCAACTTTTATGAAATTCTCTTTGTGTTTTCGTAAGTGAACATTCATTTTTAAAATATAACTGGAGTGCTTGAATTCGTTGAAGATTTGATGGATTTATCAATAAACTCCCTAGGTTTTTCTTTATATTTTCTTCATAGTAAAACAAATATTTTAAAAGAGAAAACTGTTGTATCTTGAACACATTTTACGTTTTCCAAATGATAGTTTTAGGGAGATATATTGTTTTCAATTCCATGTCTGTGCTCTTAAAATTTGAAGGTTTTTGTAAATTAAACTGCTTCAGAATTTGGCTTCTGCTTTTTGTTTTTTTGCGATGTTTTTCATTCCTTGAAAATTTCCAGCAATGTGTTTCATGATACATATCAAAAGTTTACCAAAATATGCCGTACCATTTCCCGCCATTTTCAGCCGCCACATTGGATTTTTCTATGGAACAACTTTCATAGAAACATCGATAATATCATCTCAACGAATGAAGCTAGGACTTGCTTCTTGCGTCAAATTGAAGGCAATGGATGGTAGAAGTAACGAACGTAGGTATAGTTTGTGTGTACTGAATTGTTGTTTTGTTAATGTTCTTCTAATACTTTAATTCCAAATAATTATAAAACCGTCAGTGGGAAGGAAAAATACTTCGATACAATGATTATGGAGCCAAATCTGCTCTTTCCAACGGTATCCATATTATTGCTCTATCTTAAAAGCTAAGGAAGATAGTTAATTTTACGCATCACAAGGTGTTGAGTTTTCGGTCATGCAATTACAAAGCACCATGCTTATCACTTTAAATACAACAGCTCCCGAACAAAGGATAAACAGTTAATTTGGTCACGTATGTGGTTTTTGTAACAATGACAAAATGCCTTCATTTTCTAGGTATTTTATGAATGGAAATTTATTAACCCGAAACAAATCCCAACATAATCTCTTTTTTTTTCGTTATGGACATTCCTGAAGAACATTACAGTGCCGAGAGAGGAAGGAATGAAGAAGAAGAAGAAGAAGATTATCATGACAGCAGCAAGACTTATCAGAAATGATATAGAGTTACCTAAGACATCAGACGTGGAGGACATGGTTCTGTCGAGACAACATATCAGTTTCTTCCGGACAGCCTAAAGATTTTTCTTCAGTCAGTCATAGGTTATAATAAGAAAAGAAAGTGCCATCTATAAACCAGGTCATCATACAGTCTGCTTATCCAGGAATAATAACTGCTCTTCTACAGTTAGGGCTAACAGCACACTTCCATTATTATTTTGGATCGATATTTTTATTGAATCACTGTACCACCAAGGGCTTTGTACGTCGTACAGTGGAGTACAACGTTACGAAAGGATACTTCAACAACTTGCAACATAAACACAGTAGCCAGGCCAGTTTGTCCATTAACCACGGCATTGTTACGATTGGAGCAGTGAAACCAGCTCAGAAAAATAGTAGAATAGTAACAAAACGTGATGTTTCACAGCAACAATCTTAAATGCACGAAAAGTCAGTTATTCATACAGCCCGATTACTGCCTGACTTCCTGTAGAAACTCTTATCTTTATTAGGAATAACTCAGCCTGGATGGTCAAGATTTATGTAGATGGTGCATAGAAGTTATTATCCAAGAAAGTCACCGACCATCTTCCTGCCAATGATAAATATGAATCCTACGGGTTTCACACGTATTTATTTCACACTGACATTTCTGATTGATCGAGCAACTAACAACAATATTACCCCTGTTACTACATTTAGCCAACCATTAAGGTGGAAAGTGCATAATATACTAGTGAGTGAACCGTCAGACAGTACCTTGCAGGATGTTGTCTTTTTTAATTAGTGGTCTACATACCTAAAGGAGTTACATACGAACCATGGTCAACTAATGGATATTTCTGGCCTTCAGGAGGCCTTGGAAGTGATAAACGAGGAGAATTCGGTGATGTATATGCTCAGTAGCAAATCGATAGCTGTAGCAAGAAGAGGACACATTCTGGTGGATGACATTTTGAATATTTTCCTAATTAGTCCAGAAAATAAAGCGGGGGGGGGGGAAGGTAAATGTTGGGAATAATTAGGGGAAAGCTGAATTTTGACCAGTTGTTACATCACTACTAGAGGTGCATTTTCCCAAAACTCCCTGCCCCTCCCCTGTGCTTCCTCCCCCCACCAATCCAGGAGGAACTACAAATTTAGAGACTCAGAAATTGTATGATATCTCCGTAACCGATAGACATAAAGACATTATTCTCTTTTTCTCGTTATAATTCTTGGATGACAGACTAAAAAACGGTCTATCATAAGTTTTCCGCTATTGCTAATAGTTTTACCGTAATTTAGATCTAAAGCGCAAAATAACGATATTTTGCTTTCAATATTTACACATTTTTATGGTGTAGCTTGTTTTAAACTCATAATATCAGAAACCTGTTCAAAATAAAAGTTGTTGTCTGTTTCATAAGCTTTAAAATCATGTATATATCAATATGATTTAACAATTACTGTGTTAGCTATTGAGGTAGCAATGACGTGCAACAACTAGCGAACAATGCTTTATCTTCTATAAAAACTTTGTTAAACTTTATTTTATAGTCTAGTAACTGGTGACTTCGGCTCGTCACAATTATCCCTCACGTTCTAGTGAAAAACACCCATGCCCTGCCGGGCAAGCCCGGGACCTTCGAGTCGTTGGCCTAACGCCTTAGACTGCAAGGCTACCTGGTCGGCACTTTACCTTCGCCTTATCCACATTAGGCAGTTGTGAGCTGTCAATGATTATAACAACTTGTCTTTGCTCTGTAGTAGCAAGAAAAATAGATGATGAAGTGGAAGTGTATTTTGACGATCTTTTCATGTGATATATCACGTACCCAGATAGCATACCAGCTTGCAACAAGGTTGTCAGTCACTTGCTTCGAGTTTGTTGAGCTTGATATTGTGTTGGACTTAATAAACAAACATTAAATAAACTTGTTGGAAATCATAAGTGGCTTGATTGTTATAACGAAGCTAATTCAAGCTTGTTGGAATCAGCAACTATGCGAGGAATCTTGTCAAACTTTAAATGTATTTGATTTTTTGTTGCACTTCCACTGTTGTCTCAGTGCACTAAAATTCCACCACGTGTCAGGTCTATTTCGACGTAGTCTAATTTCGCCAACTCTCACCATTTTCCTACAGGTGTCTCTTGCGATCTAATAGCGCTTCAAGGGCGAACTCGGGCACGGGGTTCCGTGGTCTAGTGACTACAGCATGGGTTTGGTGGGCCAGTGACCCTCGGTTCGATTCCTATCAAGAACGTTTTATTTTATTAAGAAGTACAATTTATTTCCTTTCTAGTCATGGCAAGGATACTTCAACCTTGATTCTTGTAAACTAGAGTGCTTGATGCAACATTGTTTAAACCTTTTGGCTTAAATTGCTAAACTTACATCAAATCATCATTCCACTTGACAAAGTAAGCTTGATTAACTTTTGAGTTAGGTCGATATTGCTATGTGGATAGTGAAAAAGAAGAAGGTACTGTGAATTTTAAGATATTTCTTTGCTCAGGAAAAGCAAATAAAACCTCAGAGAATTTTTACGATAAGGTTACTCATATTTCTATTAGTTGGAAATTAAATTTAGTCGGTAATTTTAATTTTTATTATAACTTGCCTTCGATGATGTGGTATTGTCATTTGAGTGCTGTATTATATTATTATTGAGTAAAATAATAATATAAATTTATTATTTTCTAATAAAGCGTAGTAATCGATTATTTATCGTTGTAAAGAAACTGTCAGGATCTTGTGGAAATTTACATAGCGGAATTAATGCATTAAACTTAGCAAATTATTAATTAATTATTAAAATACAATGAAAGAAGAATGGTTCATTTTCATTTATTGTGTAGTCTTAGTGGGGATATATCTAAAAAGAGAAACTGTAATCGTGAAAAGAGAATTACGGACATTATTGAGGTTAATTTGAAACGACTGCATGAAAAGTTGGAAGGAGAAAGCACTATTCGTGTTCACACTTAGCATTCTTTCTCCTACCCTATCCCGGTCTGAACCACAGATGCCTAAAGGCCCGGGGGCCTCGCTAAAGGCCATCATTCAATCCAATGCAATTAAGCATAGGTGGATCAAATGTGATGAAGATGACTAGCTGAGTCTTTTTACATTTATCTGCTGTCAAACAGAATGGTGCATAAATAGTACTAGGATGCAAATGTATAAATTGTACTGGTATTATGCACATCGATTCACTCTTTCCATAGGTACTAATAAGATTGTTCATGAAGCAATTCCATCCAGATTGCTTGTTTAATCCAACAAGTCGCATCAAATTAAATGGGTAAATATTTATATAGTGAGTTGCTTCTAGAGGATACCGACAGTTTTCGAGCACATTGAAATCATCAAGCACGTTATTAAGGTCACTTCCACCACTTTTCTTTGGGTACTACAGAAACTACCCAAAGAATAAACGGATACCTTCAAGATTCAAAGAACCACTCTGAATTCGTCGAACCTTTACCTGAGTGTTAATACTTATACTAGGTGTAACACATTTGATCCCTTCCATCGCATGGAACGTATTTAAATTATGCAGCGGGCGGATATTTACATCTGTGTTGTCAAACACAAGCTGATGAAACCTTGAATGTGGTGTGTAACAGTAATATTCGAACTTTTCATTTGCGTCTTGAAGAACATGGATATATATCTAAATATCAGCAAATATCAAATTAACATAAATTATGGAACTAAGGCGACTGAAGTAGGCTTCTCATATATATCATTACAAATATAAGAAATTATAATACATTTCTGGAACAGAAAATAATACATATATTCAAGCAATAGTTCTATTTACAGCCCTCTTTCCACATGCAAAACGTAATATCACACAGAATGGATAAAGGCCTTTACCACCAGATATGATACATACGAATTAGTGTTCATAAGTTTCGTCCCGGGACCAACGTAGGAATACTAGAGGGGAGGCGCAACTCAGTTATATGTACATTCTTTCACCAGCTGGCATGAGAGTATTATTCAGAATTCTCATTGTGCATGACATGCTGTCCAAGGATGGTACCTTCAAATAAAAAATAATCGTGCTTGTAGTTTACGCCCATATGCAATGATATCAACATAACAATTGTTTGAATCTTAATCTTACGGACTTGAAACAACGAAATCTATCGTCAGTACTCAGTTTTTAACTACTAGTCTCGCTACTTTTGGCAGCATGTCGCTCTGCGTTCGTGTTCATATACAACAGAGTACTCAGTAAGTGAGGGTAAGTTACCTCCGTAGATTGCAGCATGTGGCATACGGAAAAGTTTTTCTTAAGAGGGCGCAACTTCGATCAACTTACCCTATGTATAACAGTAGTTACGGCAATGTTAAGTTGTAACAGCGGGTACATTTACTCCCGGGCAGCTATATAGGGTCAGATTCACCTTTGAGTCTTATTATTCATGAAAACAAATGTACCAATAGTTATTTACTGACAAAAATATGTATATAGTGTACATTCTTTAAAATATATGACATATTAATCTGAACAAAACAAACTTGAAGTTTTGTAATTATTTAAAGTTTAAGACGGAATAAATGTTGCGGATGAGAACGTTTATAACATATGCTGTGCCATATATAAGTGAATAGCTTGATGTAAGTCCTGTTGGGGAGACTATTCCAATTTCATTAAGAACATGTTCTCATTTTTTTACGAATTTAAAAGTTGATCGGTGAATCTCAACTCATCGACATGGAGCAAGTCTCCCATGTAAAGACAACATGTTATAACTTATTCCCTTTTTTATATAAAACGTTCTGACTTGCCAGTGCTGCCAACCAATTTCAAAAACGATCTGCACTGTCAGTGTTGCCAACGTATTTTAATCACCCCGCACCAACGGGTGGGTACTTCAGCTGGTAGTATATAAAAGAGGCTAATATCTACTTTTAAAATAAATTATTAGCAGACTATGAAATTAGTTTAAAGATAATTAGAACCCTTGACCACACTGGTAGCGCAGATAGGTTTCCTGAACACTATCTACTGACAATAAGAGACGATATTAAGGAAGACTTTACATTACAAATATTTTGAACCATGAGTAAAAAAAATAAACTAATTTTAATTCTGTTTTCTTAACCTTAATGAAATTAGAGTTAGCCCTCTTGCCCCAAACTTCTCAATTTGCTATAATCACAGGGTAAATAGAAGTTATATTTAATTAATGTTGTAATCTGAAGATATATCATAAACAAAGGAAAAGGACCAGAATAATCGAAATGAGCAATAATATTACAATAGAATTTTGGAGCATACGTTGTACGCTCTAACATTCAATTCCTATGAAATTACAAATAAACTTTAGTATTTTGGTAAATATTAGTTGTCATTGAATATAACCTTCATTAGTATTTTGTAGAGGAAAATTTTAAAAAAGTAATAAAAAAAAATACTTTTTTTTAACTATACTCTTCATCCAACATACATTTATTTTGCTTTCTCTAAGGCTATGTGCATGTATGTTGACACAACAGTTCGTTAAATAGCTGCTAACACGACTTTTATTGTCAACTTATTGTTTTGGTTCGATGTTGTAAACTGAATCTAGCGATACGCATCGATTCGTTCCAGTAAATTGTATACATGCTTGTCTAGATTTTTATTTTGCAACGGACATCACACACACCTGTAAATATTACACACGTACGCCACTAATGCTTATAGTTGTTGTGTCAATAATTGGCTAAATATGAGGGAAAACGGCAACAATTCGATAATTTAAAAGGTACGTAAGATTTCCCTTATTCTAAGAAAATAACTTTAGTAAAATATTATTAGCTTGAAAGCAACTGTAAAAAATGCGATCTATCTTATCTGTCACTTCATATTCTGTCCGTGTGAAAAGCAATGCCAAAGATACCATTTTCACTGTAATGCCGGCATTTAACTGATGTTACTAAGTTAAAATCTTTAATAAGGATTGCAGGACCGAAAGTCGATCCTAGGGCCACACAATTACAAGGGGAAAACACTTCCACTAAGACATTGAGCTTGGCAAATTTTGAGAGGAATTCTGGGTAATTGTTGGCATTTTGAATCAGTTTTAATTCTAACACACGATAAATTGATTTAAAAGAAAAGAAAAAGGAATGAATTTACGTAGTTACGTAAGTTTGCCGAAAATCTACACAAAATAATTAGTTTTGTATTCTTATTTCTTATAAACCGACTAACTACAGCTCCTGTAAAAAGACTAAAATCTCTTTTTCTAGCTCCTGAGACTGTGAGGACTCAATATCATACCATTCTAGAAACATCTGTCTGATACATATTTAAGGAAGATGGTTCCGTAGGATCTAGACTCATTCCTCCCAAAATTCAAAATTCTATGCAAAATTAGTATAACTTCCTTCTCTTTACTTATCTGCTGAAATCAACAGGTTGTTAGAGCATCACTTTCTCCATTTCTGTCTATCTGTCTTCTGATATGATATTTTCGTAACTTCTTCGCTGCTTTATTATTATTCTTCCAATCTTTCTCTCTCCCTTCATCATTCCTTCCAAAATTTGTTTAAATAGTCCGTCTTCCCTGACCGCATGACCGATCCAGTTAGCATTGTTCCACCTTACGTTGTTCACCAAATTCCTCTTCTTATCCACCTTAATTAGCACCTCTTTACTTTCTATGTAGCTGGTGCACATTTTATCTCTTCCACCCTGCTCTAAATCCACACTTTAAATGCTTAGATTCTCTTTACATTCCTCTTCCTCAAGGTCTAAATTTATGCACCACTGTTTCAATCAATGCGCCTAAATTCCTGAAATCGATATGTTGTTTTTCCTTTCAACCATGCACATACATTGATACTAATATTTTTTCTTTCTCTTCGACACTCAATAATATTTTAGTTTTATTGATGTTAATATGCATTTTTTTTCTAATTTATTCAGAATCATGATTCTATAATTAGACACATTTGCATACCGTAAACCTTATGTAATTATTCCATCTACTCTGTTAGTTTCATCTTGATTGAAAATAACTTCTTTCATTGTTTTCAAAGGTATGTTGAAGAAATGACGGAATAAACAATCCCCTTTCCTGTTAATCTGTGCTTATTTTAATTTCATCACTGACAAGGAGGAGTGCCAAAGTACTACTTCAGAGTCAAGGTCCAGAGCAGACTAACTTTATACTTCTGGTCAATTCTATTAACTGGGTAAAATGTCAAAGAGCGACGGCCACGCATGCTCAAGATATACTGATTTGAAGTTGACCAAAAGTGCCATAGAGGTGGACATGTTGGATACCGTTGAGAAGGTATTACGAAGCACGACAAAAGTTCCCTTTCGACCGAGGTAGTCGTGTGGTCTCAGGCATCATACCAGCATCTCCAAAATTACAGGCCTGAATCCCGCCTGGGGCAGAGCTGTATTTTGTTTTAAGAAACTTTAACAGGCAAGAAAATCGAAACGGGCCGAACTCAGCATTTACGAATATGGTCCAAATATACAAGGTTATTTTTTGTTGCTACAAAAGGGCCCATAGGATCTGGGTTCAAAGGCCAACCTGAAGATCAGAAGATTGAAAGTCTCTTTTGCAGCAAAACAAATGGCAATTTTGTATTGTAACCCGAGTTAGGAAAGGAAAGTGGGCAAATGTCGCCACCTAACATGCAAATGAACAGCTTGGTTTATGTCCTGTATGAAAAACAAAGCGAGTTTAGTAAAATGTTAAGCTTGAAATTTTCGGAACTTGTCATACTCCTCAGTACCTTCCCAACAGTATTTAACGTCTCTATGGCCCTTTTGGTCAAGTTCAAATGAGTATATCTATCTTGAGTATTCCTGGCAGAAGTACGAAGTTAGCCTACACCGGAGTAGCACTTTGGTACTTGTTTTCGTGAGATGACCCTTTGATTTCACAACAGTCCTTTGCTATTAATATAAATTAGGAATCAACGTTCTATTGTTTCAACCAATTACTAACAATATCCAACAATTTCATCCAATTGACTTTGTCAAAAGCTTTCTCCAAATCAACAAACACACAAAAATTCCTTTTAGTTTTTCAATTGTTGTCACCATGTCAGCATCCCATATATACTTTCTTTCTACCACTCTGAAAAGGATTTTTGAAGCATGGTAGATAAAGCGAATTGTTCGATGATCACATTTTGTATGTTTACTTGGGAATAAAATATTAAAAAATCTGCAGCCATATTCCAGTGTTATAAATTATTTTGCAACATTTCACTATTTACATCTTTTTTACCAACATTTTACAAACTGGATGAATATACTCTCAATGACTTCAGTTTTACCATTTGTTTAAGCCACGCATTGCTTGTAGGATTTCCTACGCCATTATTTCTTCCATGATCTGATCTCTAGTATTAATTTCATCTTATGCTTTCAGGTCTTCATTCTCTTTTGTCCTAGTGTTTAAATTGCTGCCAAATATGCTAGCGGCGTGTTCGCATTAACCAATGAAAAAGGTCTTATTTTTATGAATTGTCGAAACAAGTTTCGTTTTCGAGATACACGAACTCCAACCTGGAGCGCATAATCGAATTCTCGCAATGATAAAAAGAATGAATATTTCTGAATAAATCATAACAATCCATTAAAGAAAAAAGTATGTCCTTGGAAGTCAAGCTGTATCTTCAGAATTCATATTAGGAGTTAAAATGGTAATATCATTAGGTGAACAGTAGTATCAACTTACAAAAAATAGTTGTTGTTTTTTGTTCAAATGGCGCTACGTCCGATATTTAATATTCCCTAATGAGGACAAATATCACATGGTATTTCAACACAGAATTCAGTGTTGCAAATTATGTATAATATGTGAGATGAGATATTCGCAACATTTACAGTATTTTTAACATTTAATCTCAGAACTGTTAGGAGTCAAATCCTGGTTGATTGCAAGACAACCAGTGTGACAAGGGGATACTTGCTCTACCAGAAAGCAATTAAAATTTTGCCGTTTCTCAGGGGAGATCCAGACATAACATTTTTCTTTAACATGGTAGAAGGATGCTCTTCTCCTTTTTCTGTAAATCAGTGACGTTTATTTGTGCAACCCTCTCTTAAATTCTAGCAAAAATATAATTTTACATGAAGGGTGACACACAAGTTGAATAGTTCAATTTTGCGAGTGCTCAAAGCTAAAATTTAGACCACAAAAGTATTAAAGATGGCATGAGAAATAATAGTCTTATTTCGCAAAAGTGTTTCATTCGTGACCCCATTTTCACATTATGTTAAACTCCATATTTCAATGGATTATTCACAAAATGATAAAAATATGGTTACTTTCATGAAACACAAATTTAATTATTTTCAGAGCCATTAAATGCTTTAATTATTACTTTTAGTGTTATTTAATGTATGAGTGAATGAATAATTAACGTATTCATAATATCTTTATTTTATTTATCTATATAGTTTGTTCCCGTACTAAATTCTACCAGGAAACAGAGACGATTTACACATTACTATGGGTATCCGAAGTAAATGTAAACGAAAATATTAAAAATCCAGATGCAAAATGGTGAACATCCAATTTGGTAATGCCTAATTGAAAAGAAGTGCAAGTAGTATAAATATGCCGTGCAAAACGCCTGTGAAAACATCTGATAAAAACAGCCGAGTAAATCGCTGAACTGAAATTTGAATTCAGTGTTCTCCTACCTGCTTTCGTTGAGGAGCTAGCCTGCGTTGCCGATTGAGTCCATATAACACAAATACACCGAAAGGAAAGGCCTAGAACCATGAAATTACAAACGATTATTTGCAAACCGTTCGAATAGAGATAATTCGATAAGATTTTTTAATTTTCCCGTTTCTTGGAGAAGCACTGTACCATTCATAGATATATTCGTTTTGCTCTGTTTCAAATTACACTGAGTCGCAATATGTTTAGAATTACAGCAATAAAAGCATTGTTTAGACCGTCTAATGTGGCTTGCCTGTAGTCTAAACGCGCAAATGCTGAGGGATAGTGTTTCAAATTCTCAAATTCTTCATCAGCAGAACTAATGTCGTTTACCCGAATAAATTTTAAACAGGTGCAGAGAACGACAATGTGTATATATAACTTTCACTACTTCCCCCTAATTTTGCATTATATTCATTACCTAAAGCGTAAGCACGAACAAACGTCTAAGTGATATTTTCAAATATATATATAAAAAAAACAATAGTAACTTTTATAGATAACAGGAAAAATATGAGGCATAAAATATTCATACTTTGCAAGAAGAAATGTTGGACTAAAGACAGTTTTTGTGCAAAGTATGAATATTTTATGCCTCATACGTTTCCTGTTATACTGTATATAAAAATTACTCGTGATTTTTTTTATTTGAAAATGTCACTTAGACGTTTGTTCGCACATACGTTTCACTTGTTAATCTGTAACCACGATTGATATGACGTAATTGAGATCCATATTATATCATCGTTTACTAACGACGTTGATGGGATATATTTTTGATAATTTACTGTATATTCTATCTGCCCATTGCAAACGTTTACCATTCGTGCAGCTAATGATAATGACGACACTTTCACATAAACACACTTCGTGTAGTGGTCAATTTCCAATGAAATTAAAGTAGCATCAGTAAGTGCGAACACCTGATGTAAAATACGTTTTTTACTGCATGTTATTGCAAAAATAAGCGAATAGAGGAAGGAATACAATGTCTTAAAGTACTTTTTAAATAACTTGACCAATATCAAAAATCAATGAGACTTTTCGTGTAATACACACTGCTTCACACAAACTCAACTAATAGAAAGATCGAGCACTCGATTTGCGTGGCTCTTCCAAACGACGCCACAAGCAAATTGACAGGACCACGCTGCCAAAATCACAAGGAACCAGTTGATCAAAACAGTAGATAATATCAGATATGCACCCAAAGACATAAACGACTCCCACGGCTTACACCGCGTTTTAACATTTTTAAGTAGATTTCGAAGAAAATATACCTATTGAGATCGGTACGATATGAAAGTGTATATTTATATTTATATATTAACACGCTAGCTAAATTTTGAAGATATTTGAACCAATTTTTATATGCTGTTTCTAGGCTTAATAGCTCGGTTAAGTTCGTTAATGAGCAAAATCGGTCGCCATCTTGGATCCAAAATGGCCACCGAACCCATTGTTGTATAGAATACACAACCTAAACCGCTGGGGCTATTGAAATCAAATTTGACATAAAGGTACATCACTTTTTGATTATGAAAATGTTACCTAATGAGTTCAAAGACGCCATCTTGGATCCAAAATGGCGGACCTAAAATCCATTTTCCACACCGTTTGAGCTAGAGATAAGAAATTTGGCATAAAGGTGCATTATGACGAGTAGCTTAAGGAAATATCACATTTGGGAAAAGTCGCCATCTTGGATCCAAAATGACCGCCCAAAATCCCATTTTGCACACCGTTTGAGCTGGATAAATGAAATTTTACTTGAAGTTGTACTATCACAAGTAGGTCACGACAAAATAAGAAAACTTTCAAAAAGTCGTCAACTTGGATCCAAAATGGCCGCCCCAAAAACCCAATTTCCAAATCATTGAAGGTAGAGAAACGAAATTTTCAATGAAGGTGTATGACCAAGAGTAGGTTACAATAAATGGGGCAAATCTTCCCTTTGGGGGCGCAGCCAACCGTGGGAGGGTGAAGATGTACTCCGTGGTGGTGTAGTGCTGCAGGGAGATTTTGGTTAAGATAAAGGAGGCGCATCCTCTCAAAAGCACTGAAGTTGGGGGGCGAGCCCCGGCTCCCAGCGAAACTTCGAAATCTACCTCAGCCTGTAGGCCTACCGAAAGGGATTTTTTTCTATTGGTCAAGTAGGGGTCGGGATCGGGATCGGGATTGGGAATGTTTTCCATTTCTGCGAAAAAAGAAAAAAAGACAATCAAGATAGATGGAGCAAACACTTGATTAGTATTTTTGTGTCGTGTGATTTTGCATGTACATGTTTATGCTATAAGAACCTATTTTCTTTTTCTATGCATGAGAGGTAATCACACTGAAGCTGAACGCTAAGAACTACTAATAACGCAAAGGAAACTACTCAGTGCTTTTTAGGATTCCTGTCGATAATATTAATTTCTGACATCTCAGAAAAAGATAGCAGGTATATCAAGGAACTTTTCCAAAAATTTTAACAGTACATTAAAATGATAAAGACTAAACATTCCACACACATCCATCGTTAAATCATATCCTATTAAAGATATGCAGAATGTTGTTTAGTTTGCGTATCAATGTTAAATTTAACCAGATGGAGAGAATGAATTTATTGGATTAATAAAATAAAGAAACGTAACATAAAAAGCATTACACTAATGGAGAACACTAAACCATGAATGTACGTACAAAAACGTAGAGGGAATCTTACTCAGTGTGTTACGATCTTGACAGAAGAAGACAAGATGAAGTACTGGTGAACTTTCAACAATCATCACCATCTTACAACAATGTAAAAGAAGTTCTTCATTCAACCTGCAGAAAAGGTGTTACACAGGATATCTAACATATTTAAAAGATAATCACGTACACTTACACACACACACATACGCCACAGAGACAGGGAGGGGGATTTAAGGAGGTGAAATACATGTAAAACGACGTTATTAATTAAATGGCTATTATATTTCTGCACCATTAGCGCATTTCTACTAGTTTACGTTTGTTTTTCCTGTTGCGCTAATAAAAACGATCGTATTGTAGTAGTTTACAAAATACATTCCTGCATTTCCTTCTCTACGTTGTCGTTGTACTTGAAGGAAATCTCATATCAAAGTTTTGTGTTGTTCATTCATAACTATTCGAACTTTTCAGTTCTAGGAATTCTGAATCTGATGTTGTACAAATCATAAAACCATTCGTTATGAACACGTTATCCCTCGAACAAGTTAGGTTCCAAGCATGTGCTTTTTTTTTTATTGTATGACGTATACTCAGATATACACTTATTTTATAATTTACTTCGTTTTGTTATAGCATAAACTCCATATTTAATGGTTTATAGTAAGCATAGTATACTAAATATTGTGAAATGCACGTGATAATTCTATACATATGTTGTCCCTATCTTGGTTTGTGAACATTTTGCTTGTGTTTCTACGTATAAATGATTTACGGGTATCAATGTGTTTCTACGAAATCCTTTCCGGGCATCTATAATTAAATGTTGAGTTGTAACATTGACATGTGTGAGTCTACTAACAGAAAGACATGCCGAAGAAAATGAGCTAATAATCTGTTTGAAATATCAGAACTTACAACTCATGGCAATCTACAAGTGGACCAATTTTAGTACAACTTCAAGATATTATAACTCATCTTCCCAGTACCAGTTAACAGGTAAGAAAAACATCAAAATGACTGAACATTGAATTTCCTCATATTCGTAATGCTTTTGCTAGCATTTTTAATCAGTACTAAATTCTATTTCTTCCACTTGCTCCATCGTCGACTTTTTACTATAATCGGTAGCTGGAAGATGACAAAAGAGAGAAAGTTATGATAATTAGTTTTGAACAGGTTTTAAACGTGAAAGTTCTGATACAGTTGAGTTCACGCAACTTTCATAATAATTTTACTATTTCTTATCATACGATTCAACCACCTCCAGGTGATTGATTGAATTCATGTCCTGAACAAACTGGTGAGCTTCTAAGAATGGGCCCCATAGTTTATTATAAAGTGGACACCGAACTACAGTAAAACCTCTGTTAACCGAAAATAGCGTTTAACCGAAACGACTAAAAAAAATCGAAAAAGATAAAATTTGAAATGCTAACAGAAAAAGCTAGAATATTTTTTTCAAAAAACTATAAACTATAAGAAGTTGTCCAACTGTAAAAGCATTTAAAGCTTTTTTAAAAGTTTGTTATGTATGTAATCTAAAAGTGTATTTCTCATCATTGCCTTCAATTTTTTTCACTTTAAACTTTGAAAAAAAATACACATTTTTCTTTAATCGGAATTTTGGTTATCCGAAATGACATCCGCCCCCTTTATATCGGATAACAGAGGTTCTACTCCGTTCAATGAGACCCCAACGGGATTTGAACTCGTGTTCATACGTATTGAAAGCGAGGGTGTTAACCTCTCCAACAAACGGGGTCACTCCTCCAACTGAGAAAAACCAAGAATTTAATAGTTTCATTTATCTTTTAAGTTCATAGTGATCAAGTCACAATGAAGGGTGCGATATTACTATCATTATTATTATTATTTGACATATACTTTGGTTACATGGCAAGTCCTAGAGCTTTTTAGAAACTACGATGCCGCCTTAACAGTAAAAAATCTGGCAGGTGAGTTATTTTCTCTAGTTCTATTTATAATATTTTCTCTTACAATGCAATAAATAAATGAAACTGGATACATTTGTTATTTCTTATTGTATAATGCATTGTTTTCTATGTACGGAGTGGGGAGCGGCAGTCTGTTATGTTCTTTGCGGGAAGAGGCGGTACACTGGTCTTTCGGAAAAAGCTGTTCTCTCTCCAAGAGCTGTCCATAAGAAAGAGGTTTGAACATAGATTCTGCCAGACCACCAAACTTCCCCCAATGGACGTCTGTGACTCTACTAAATTCTCCAGGACACACTCCAACCTTAAAATTTTTATGGTTAAAATTCCATAGAAATTCTGTAAAACTCTACTTCCACTCCCAAATTTAGGCATTACACCTCTTCAAACTAAAAGGCCTGGCAGACCCCTTGGCTTGATTGATTGATTTAATTTATTTATAGACTTTAGGCACCTTTGGCTCAGGCCGGAATAGGGATGGGAAAGTAGCTGCTAGGGCCTTATTTAAGGTGCCAACTCGGCATTTGTATAGTGAAACTGAGGAAAACTATTGGAAATTCTCAGTCGCCATGGTCAGCCGTGAGGTTCAAACCAACGTGTTTATGCATTGCCAATCCAGAGTCCAGACGTTATCACCTGACTTTGAATCTAACACCGTCTTTACTGTGTTCTTGAATTTTCGTTCATACCTAAAACTATACCAACTATTGATAGATAGATAGACACACACACACACACACACACAGGCATAGGGTGAGTTTGCCCACGA
>JAGDQP010005062.1:0-80845 GCA_022664845.1 Lepisma saccharinum | reverse complement strand
AATAGACAGGAGATTTGCAATTCACTTGTGTCAGAATCCGGAATTGATTTTATTATCACAGGAGATTTTATGTCTAACATATTTTTCTGCTATAATCAAAGCACCGGGGACAATAAGAGATTCTACAGCATTACAAGGTGATTTGTTTTTGGCAGCTAGTAATGCTATCTCATACGATGTCTCCAATGCCACTTTCGATGATTGCGCAAAATTATGTATTGCGTTGGAAGTTTTATCATTTTCTGCTTTGCGTTTGAAAAACTCAACTGACTTGTCCTTATACTCGCTATGGTTCGTTACAAAGTGTCAGTTGAGTAAGGATGGTTTCATCGAGCTGATAAAGTTTGATTGCAAATAGTGCAGAGGAGAATAGGTGGATCACCGATATTTGAAACAAACCCATATTTTATGTACGAATCACTGTAATACCTTAATTTGACGTTTTGCCTGATTTTCGGATTTTTGCACTTGCTCGCAGGTGGTTTCATACTACCCGCACTAACACAATATGATGAAACATTATGATGATGTTACATTTTCTTGAACACTATGACCATTGGCACTTTCTTCGTTGATTTTACGTTTCCCTCTTACGATAAACTTATCCATGCTGCACCGAGGAAAATTCCAAATTATAAAGGAGAAGCTTGAATGGTTACAAATTGTTCGACGTTTCTTAACTCGCAAAGATTAAAAAACGTATTTATCAACTCGACCACGCCACTGAAGTTAAACAGGTTACCGGAAATTCGCCGAAATAACAAGAAAAAAGCTGAGCAACTGCGTCTCTACTCGAGGATTCGGAAGAACGCGCACGAATAACGAAACTCGCAGTACTGTACTGTTCAAGAATCAGGATCCTAGAATGTGAAAGTTTTAGGGAAGATTGTTTTGTCCCTCCCCTCCCTCTCCATACAAGGTCAACACCCCCATGGCCAGGGTCCCCAAAATAACGTCTTGCTGCTACCTGCAGCAGCAGGGGACACAGATGGAAGTAATTGTGACATTCCTGTCCTGTACCGTTAGGCAGAGCATCTTTTATTCTAATGAAAGAAGGAAATATCCGTCCCCTCTGATCATTGAGAACCTTTTGTTTCCTAAGGCTACGTTTCTACACTGACCGTAGTGCCTTGTCAAAAATACAAAAATGGAAATGTCGTATTAGGAAAGGTTACGTACCCCCAGGAACATCTTCGCGTACCCCTGGGGGTTCGTGTACCCCCGGTTGAATACCACTGCGTTATACAATACAAGGGAAAAATATGTCCATTGGTACCCTGAGAACAAAGTGCAAAACACGTAACATTTAATGAGAATTGCTTGAGCAATTATATTAAATGTTTATTGGGCCCCAAAGTGGAAATATATTATTTTGACATTTCGAAAATTTACATAGTGAAGCTTAGTTTGCTTTCACTCGTAGTGAACACATCACACACAAGCACTGGCTGTTGATTCCTTCACCCCTTCCGTTTTTGAATTAAACAAAATTCCAAGGAAAGGTTGAAAGAGGATGAAGGATAGAGATTTTCAAATTCAGAACATTTAGGAAGTATATACAAATATTCATCTGCCGAGTTCCAATATTTACATCCAGCTCTTTCATATCAGGTTTACTAAATTGCAATATTTGTTTTGGTAACTGATAAAATTCAATTCGGAAAACATGACGCAAAAATATTCAAATACTTAGACATAAAAAGAATACTTCAATTTTCAAAGTTACCAAACTTATAAATTTCGCCTAGAATTATCATATTCGAAAACTGTTAAGAGGAGGAGAAGGTAGAGAAAAATTAAGCACTCTTAAAGTATCTTTGTTCAAATGAAAAATAAATTACGAAGAATTCAAAGATCCAAATAAACGTAGTAAGAAGTTAAATTTCACTCGATGTTATGCTAATCAGGAATCCCAATGTCACTTTATAGAATTTATCAGGATGGCTACCCTAGCAAACACGAGGCATGTGGCGACAGTTCATAAATTATCAAAATTTCGTTATTAGATCATGGAGTATATTTCTGAGTACTTCAAATAAATTAGAACAAACTGACCAAAGACTGGAATATATCATTCTTTCAGTTTGAATTAGCAAATCACAGAATGGGGCGAAGAAAACCCGAAAGAAAAATTAATGGTGGTTATACTCCGCCATCACAGACTGGGTACAACAACACATAACGTCACGCGCACAGAGAACGGGAAAGCAGTCTCGAACCAAAAGCACACGAAACAAACATAACGAAAATAACAGGATATTGAACGGATTCGAGGGTCTAAACAATAGCAGAAAGCAGAACAATAAAAATAGATTCTTAAAATAATAATAAATAAAATATTATTACTAACAATTAAACATAACCAACTTACGTAATACACACATCAAAGTAAGTACTCTGTTTACTACCGGGGATATGGTAGGGGTGACCCGGCCATGTATTGACCATTATTAAATTTCTCGAAATTAGCCATACATAATAAATCCCAAATGAGAAAATAATAATAAAAAAATATCATTCAATATACAGAGGCAGTACCATAGAGACCTCTATGAGTTGCACTAAAGGTAGCGACTTGGTTTTCGTCAACGGTCAACAGATGGCAGTAGTGATGTTCAAGAACTGACACATCACAATCACCCGGCACTCAAGAAAAGAAACTTGAAAGGATTTTTTTACTACTGCTGTCCCAACAACTCTGCTCTCTTCTCAGATTAACACTTAAATAACTTAACATTATCAATGTTGTGGACCCCAGCTTCACTACCAAGTCTTCAATGCGACCCTGTTGTGAACAACATCTACAACCAAAATGGACCTAAATACTTAAGAAAATATTTACTAATAGACCTATAAGCAGCAGAACTCAAGAAGTGCGTTTTGACCAAATCGTTAGGTTTTATTTCAATAGATGATGAAACAAATTTCTCATTCTTCTTTTGATTCCTAGCGGAATTTAGAATGACAGTCTTATAGCGAAATTTTGAATCAATAAACTCCAAATGATCCGGCTAAACTATAGTTCTCTATGATAACATTCGACAGGGTTTGATTTAATAGTAATGGTCGTTCAATGGCAAACTGGAATCTGTCTGACTATCAACAGAAGTCTTAGCTGTGTTTGTAGGATAATCACGGTGAAGCCTATCTTGATACATCATACCACAGTCTAGCTTGGTATCTCCATTACCTTTCACACAACCAGTTACAGTAGCTGAATTAAAATTGTTCACATAAGACTGTCCCTGAACAACAGAGCAAACATTCTCCCAATGAGAACAGAATCCAGGAGGACTACTGTTCTGTATTGTATTATGTACATGACAGACTGTAGGAGTTCGACCAGAACAATCCATACAATGATGTCCGCGAATAGCATCACAAGCGTTTTCTAAATGTAGACAAACTCCAGGTGTACGACTACCTTGTACGGAGTTGGCATGACCACATTAAGAATTGGTACCTACATTTTGGTTACGCTGTATGTTTCCATTACTGTTTGAATTACTATTGTTATTACTATTATTATCGTTGTTGTAGTTTGTTCTATTGCCAGATCTATTGTTATTATTATTGTCAGGATTTGAATCTCTTGAATTACTACTATCGGTTTGATTACTAGAATTCTCTCAATTTTTTTGCTGCAATTGCCCAACATTATAATCTCCAGATCTTTTCTGCTGATATAACAAAACATCAGGAATAGGATTATTTCTCCGCTTTTCAGGAGGTGTTACACCTAACGACATTGTAGGACTTTGCTTTATTTCTGACATAGAAGGACAATCTAACGTAATAACCCTCTGAATGGCATCATGAACAGTGTAAAGCTTAAACATTCTTAATATATTACTAAAGTGTTCAGGCAAGGCATCCAGCAAAAGATGTTCAAGAACTGACACATCATAGCCTATGCACTTACATGATAAAAGTCTCCTTGGGAAAAACGCAATGAACTTTAAGACTTTATTTGACTGTTCTTCCCGTTGAAGGACATGTTATTAATTCCCTTCAACATGCTTCAAGGATGAACAACTTCTTTGTCGTCAAAATAAACTGGCCTCGTGTTGACAAAATCATGAAATTTTTATCACCAGGGGATATGGCATCGCTTGAATTAACACCGATTTGCCCATATGGATCGACATTTATGAGTATAAATATCGGTTGCCGATATTGATCGATATTGTTCCATGACGAATACTCTAATTTTAATTGTAATTTATTCATTATGAACAAACATTTTGTAGAAAATTCATTTATTATTTGCACAATATTTACTATAGTTTTAGAAAATAGGTAAATTAGTCATACCGATAATCGATGTCGATACCACACCGATTGTCGTGGGATCAAGCAGGGCTGCTCTCACCCGGAATTAGCGATGTGGGGCGATAAGGAATCCATAAGCGGCCAACGTGTATGTGCTGCTGGGGAGTATGAACCAGGAGATGATTAACCGCTACATATATTTAATAGCAAATTGGAAAGAATGAAATAAAAGGTAAAAAATATTTTCAAAGACATAATTTTGTTATGAAATTCGTACTAAAAAGTAAAAATAATTTTAATTATCTATGAACAAAAAGAAAAGGATTGGGCGTTTGCCCATTTACTGTAGCGTTATAAATTCTTGAATAGATATGCGCCCTATGTTTTCTTCCCAGTCACGCAGAAACAAATATGCTTTCATTTCAATAGTAATTGTATAAGTTTTATTTCTTTTTAAAATATTTTTATTAAGGTTTTCAGTTATTTCGGTGTTTGAATACTTTTTGTCAAGCTCATATTTTGTGACCTAAATCCTAATGTGTTCGCAGCATCATTCAACCAAAGAAACGCTACACCGTTGCAAGGATATTATATATTTTAGGATGAAGAAGTCCATATTAAAAATATTTATTATCTTTTTGAAATTTATAAATATATATATGTACACATATATAAAAGTAGCATTTCCATATTGTATTGTTACTCGACTTACATCGCTGTGAAAACTTTCGTCATTGTATGACGTCGGGTAATGAGTTAAATTAATGTTCCAATATCTGAGAACACGACGAAGAGGTGTGACCTAAAGAAAAAATATGTTACAATTAACCTTAGAAAAGTGCAAAGTTTTCGTTGGTTTGGAGGCCCCGAAGTAACATCGAAGGCGCCAAGTGGTCGAACGCGCCAAATTTTGGCTTTTCTGCTTCATAAAGAGGACGCTGCAAACAACAATCAATACTCCGAATAACGAAACACATTTTTTTTTTTCGAAAGGACACGAAAACACTGCTAGGAGAGACACCATCACCTAGACAAAGTAGCAAAATTACCTTAGAAAAAGTAGAAAACTATAACATAAAACCAAGTTATTTTAAAGACCAAGAAAACATTCAGAAAATTGACATCTGCCTTTCACCAAAAATAACTTAAATGCAAATTATTTTCCACAAACCTCTCCTACAATTTTCATAGGAGAGGAATAAGAAAAGAAGCAGATACATATTAAAATGAACTAAATTAATGAATCGTTCATATTGGGTCTACCAAGGAAAAAAGGAGGTAAGTCACAAAGTTTTCGAATAGGAATTAAACCTATTCATATAAACTGAGAGTTGTTGTTTATTTGGGTGTAATTGTAGAGCTAGACGATGGCTAGTCATGGAGTTATTTCATGTTGGAGATATGTTGTCTCATTAAAAGCGATTAATTTCCACACTTTCAAGCTTACTACTGCGTAAAACTGTAAAAACGTGATTTACATCCTTTCCCCCTATAGTTTTTATAAAACGTTGCAAGAGTTTAACTACACACAAGACAGAAATTTTATGGAAGTCACTTTTGCTCTACCCCGCACCCAAAACCAAATACTTTGATCCTCATGGAATTCAGGAAACAGAGAGCATTTGGAACGGTATTTCCAGGGGGTACTAGTCAAGAAAAATACATTTAGCGAAATACATACTAGCCATTCGAAAATCAAAGCAACTGATATGGAAGCAGAAATATTCCTTAATTGTTAGAGATAACATACTTGCTGTCTTATGAGTATTTCCTTAAAAGAAAGACAACACAGATCTTGCCTCCACACACGATACGTACAATAAACAAACAAATACAGAAAATCAGTTATTTTTATACCCAGGGAAATACCAGGCGGAAAGTTATTCTAGAAACTCTTGACAATCAAAAGACATTTTTAAGTACTTCAACTTAGGACTTACTTAAGAGGGGTACGCCAAAATAAAAAAAAAAATGTATATAGGAAAGGAAAACATTTAATTTGCAAACCAACTGCAGACGCTGGAGAACTCAATTATATTGAGGAACCACTTGTATTGAAGACGCTGCAACACGTCAATACTTACGCAGAGATAAATAAACCCTAATGCAACACTGGTGAGCGTTAACCACCTACAAAAGTGCACAAAGAAAAAACAAGCGGACTTGTAACTTGTAAAAGTTGTGCATGAGTAGTCGCTGTGCGGTCGCACGCCTCTAATATATCTCAGGGACAAATGGATTCCTCATAAGACTAGTTAGGATGAGGTACATCAACTTCGATATATCGTAAATTAGCATCCCCTCTTGTATGCACCTAGGCTATCGTTCAAATAGGTAGGGAGAAACTTAATTAGATATAACTAGCCAAGGAGTGTTTCACTCCTAAAGGCAAACCATTTGCTGAAAAAGGAAACTAGTCATTTTGACGTCATAGCCTTTATTCCATAAAACAAATATAATCTTAAGCACTACAAAATTACCCCCTTTGACATTTTACATGGGTGTGGACATCAAACAGCTTAGTTGGTTGAAGATCAGCGGCAAGTGCATGACACAAAACATTTATCCGAAAATTTCGTAATCAAATAATAATTTACAAATAATATCACAATTTGAGCAAACTACAAATTCCATAAAATATAAATATTTTAGCATTCGAAACTCATCTCAGAATTACAGTACGGCTTTCACTGCCATCTTTCTCAAGAACTTGTTTTACTTGCCAAAGCAATGTTGGAACAATTGCACATCGCCAGTTGTATTTTAAACATCTCAAAAAGTGTTCACACCATTCACCATTTTGCTGACTTTGCAAGGCACCGAACTAACATTTAAAAGATCGTGACATGACCGGTAAAGGTTTAGCTTCCACGTTCAAAATAAAAAGCTATTTAGACTATGTTAGATTATGTTAATTTGATTCAAATTAGATTCTATTAAATTAATGTAAAATTTACTCCGTGTGCTCGTCTATTTGTGTTCTAAGTACTTACAGACGCCTGTCTTCAGAATGTACTATTCTGACCAAAAGTAAGTATACACTTAGATTTCACTTTGAAACTTATGCATACCAAATGCAAAAAAAGTTAAACGGGTTGTGTCACAATAGGAGAACCTTAAACTTGCATTGTGTGCATTTGTGAGAAATTCACAAACAAAGGGAAGAGGAATAGAGAGCACAATTTTATATATCTATATATATATATATATATATATATATATATATACAAAATTAAAGTTAGAGTCTGTACGTGTGAATCACGCCAAAAAGGCTTCATTGATGGGAGTGATTTTTCGCACATGATCAGATATTGGACTCGTGTGGAAAGTTATCGTATCAGTCGCTTTCTTGGATTCAAAATCGCCACCCGAAACCGTTCTCAACACCGTTTGAGTTAGATATATGAAATTTGACATAAAGTTGTATTATCAAGAACAATTTAAGAAAATATAAAATTTTGAAATAGTTGCCATCTTGGATCCAAAATTGCCGCCCCAAACAATTCCCACGCAGTTTGAGTTAGAGATACGAAATTTGGCACAAAGGTGTATTATCATGTCTGGTTTAAAAAAAGGTTACATTTTGAAATAGTTGTTGCCATATTGGATTCAACATGGCCGCCCAAATACAATTTACCCACGGTTTGAGCTAGAGATAAGAAATTTTGCATAAGGGAGTTTAAGTGGGGTTTAAGAAAAGATTACAACATTTTGAGAAAGTCACCATCTTAAATTCAAAATAACCACCTCAACAATTTCACATAATGTTCAAGTTAGACAAATGAAGTTTGGTATGAAGATTTACCATCATGAGTAGGTCATAATAATAAAAGAACATTTTAAGGAAGTCGCCATCTTAATCCAAACTGGATGCCACAAACACATTAACGAAACCACTGAAACTAGAAAAACGAAATAAAGATGTATCATTACGAGTAGGTTACGATAAATGAGGTAAAAGCTATCTATGTAGGCGCATCCTAAAAGGGGGTATACGGGCACATCACCACCCTCGGGACGCAGCATCCCGGATAGTATGGTTGCGATAAAGGGTGCGAAGCGCTCCAAACCTTTCTAATTCAACCAGTTTTCGATGGCGGATCGTGAGTTCAACATATTTCTTAACTTTGGAACAGCTAGAACTAGGAATGTTGTGGAGCGGATTCTGTGTTTCGGGGAGTAATTTTTAACTTTGCAATAGGGCAAGGAATGTGGTTGAGATTTCACTGGAAAGGTCTCGCCAACACGAAAAAACGTATATTTTGTAAATTTGGACAACTTCAGTAACTAATAATTACCTCGACCCGTCTCACAATCATTAGCTGTTAGGTCCCGAAAATAGAAAAAAACATACATGTTCAGCCGGGATTCGAAATCGAAACTATCGAGTCGTTGGCTTAGCGTCCCAACCCGCACGGATATTAAGTCTCCTCTCGCGAACATGAGTTAAAAACCTGTATCGTTCGTTCAGATTGCAGGGGCGGCTCTTGAGTTTCGGAGAATTTGAACTTTTGAACTACTATAGGGCTAAGAATGTGTTTGAGGTGAAGTCGCAAAGATCTCGGCAACAAGAACTTTAAAAGCGTATCATTCGTCCATACTGCAGATGCAGATCCCGAGACTTGGTAGGATTGGAACTTTGGAACTACTAGCCCTGGAACAGTGGCTGAAGAGTCGTTGGAAAGCTATGAAACAAGCGTTCAAAACTGAAACATTTCAATAGATAGCTTGGACATTTTCCAAATTTTGGAGAGGTGGATTCTCAACTTCGGAACTACTTAGGCTACGATGGTAATTCGTGGTCAAAGTTTCAAACTTGATATTATTTATTTTAAATTTAGTGTTCGTAAAAGTCGGTTATAGAATACATATAAAAAAACGTAAAATACAAAATGTAATGTCAAGTAAAAATTTAATAATTTGGAAACATCTTTTAATATAATATAAATGTCAGTGCCCAAAGCAGGTAAAAAGCTGAACAGGTCTTTCCATATTTTTTTAATAATTACGATTTCTCAAAATTATTAGAGTAAGATGAAACAATATTTATAACATAGTATACCGAATGTCCACAGTATTTTTCTATTTTGTCGAATAATGTTAATACCAAGTTTGGTGCGGAAAAATCTAATGACATGAAAGAAAATTTAAGCATCGGGTTTTGAAGTACGTTGGTGACACAGCGAACTGGAGTGTTAAAAACGATGACTCGAAGAGAAGTTTCTATTGTGTCAAATATTGTTTCTACCGAATTTGATGCGGATACATCCTACTGTAGAGAACCATTTAAAAAAAAAATGAAATTATGAATCAATTTGGCAACCTTAACAACCGGAGTAGTTGGGTTCAAGGACAGCCACAGTATTTTTCTATTGTGAATTATAATATTTATGCAAAGGTTTTTGCATCTACGTCTAAGTAATGGAATCAGTTTTAAAATGAATTTTATGAATGATTAGTTTGTAACGTTGACAATTTGAGTACGTAGGGACGGAAAACGCCTAAGTAGTTTCATTGCGGCGAACATTATATAATGTCGGCGGCAACTAAAATCTGCGATGTGCTCTTTTCGGACATTAGGTTCTTCTGATGGAACAAAGACAAAAAAAAAACTATTTATTACATCAATACAATGCTAGAATGACTGAATGCCGTAAAATAGTTCATGTTATGTGAACATTGGCATTCAAAACCTGCCTTTTGTCGTATACCAGATTTTGAAAACATGTGTCAGTTTAATATTCAGCTAATGTTTGCACATAGCAGCTCTTGTCTACAATTATGGCGCATTTTTTTTTAGAAATGCACTGTTTTGGTGTTAGTTCTCGATGAAACGTGACGACTGAGCGCGATGTGTGCCTTTTATACGATATCAACATATCTAGAAAAGTGCTTGAAGCTTACAAATCATTTCCACCCCAACATTTTATTGCAAATCGCAGTCCTCGATATAATATAAAAGTGATAGTACGATTTATACTATTATGAAGTACTAGCTGATTTGCCCATCCGTTGGTACGGGGTGAATAAAATGTTAGGAACAGCCATAATGACTATAATCAATTCTCCCTTTCCCATGGCAGGCGGCCCCCTAAAATGGGAGTTTTGACGGCTTCGCTCCCTTTATCGCAACCATACGCTTCGAGAGGTATCGCCCCTAATGTGCACATCTGCCTGCATACCCCCTTGGATCTACAAAGGCAAGTTTTGTCTCATTGATTGTAATCTACTCGTGATGATACACCTTCATACGGAATTTGGTTTTCTAGTTTCAGTGGTTTGGACACTGCGTTTGTGGGCAGAGTTTGGATTAAGGTGGTGGCTTTATTAACGTTTTCTTTTAATATTGTAACATACTCATGATGTTACACCTTCATACCAAACTTCATTCGGCTAGCTCGAAAGTGTGGAAAATTATTTGGGGTGGCTATTTTGAAACTACTCTTGCTTATACACTTTTACGAAAAATTTCGTATCACTAGCCAAAAAGTTGTGGAAATTGCTTTTGGGCGGCCATTTTGAATCCAATATGGCGACTATTTCAAAATTTAATATTTTCTTAACCCTTACGGTACGAGGATATTTTTTGTAAAGTATTTTCCTTGAACCTATGAAAGAAAATACTTTCAAATATAAATTTTCAGATGTTTTATTAAATAGTCAATTTAAATGGCATTTTTTCTATATAGATAGGGCCAGTATGTTAGGTTACGTTAACCAAATATATGTAGGTCAGGTTAGGTATATGTGTATATATATTGGTTTTTATGTTATGTGATTTTCAAAACTAACAATTTTGGATAACAAACAATTTTGAATAGTATCAAATGATGATAATCAATTCCTCAACGTGTCGAATTTGAACGCACTTCAGATTTCAATAGAATCATACACACACCTGTTGCATGTTACTTTGTTGGTACTGTGCTTCGTGCATACATACTTGTTGCAATCAACACACCTTATTTCATGTTACTAAGATTACTGTACTTTTTTGTTTTTGCTGGTGCACTCACTGCAACAAATGTAGCACCTGCCAGAAGAAGCTGTAACAGCAATTGAGGTACCGGGTTCGGGCTGGGAAAACTCGTTTTCTAGGAAATATTGCATCCCCAGGATTGTGTTCTTGTTAAGTCCTGTTGTTGGTCTTGCTCTGACATGTACCTTCAGCAACTCCTGACTAACTGACAACAGAAATTTCTGATGTCGGCTCTTATCTTTCTCGTGCCACTGTGGATTATTATCGAAGTATAATGTACCTGCATTTAGAAGTGCAGTATCTATGAGGGTGTAAAACGTAGACCGAGGCCATTGGTTGGTTTTTCTTTTCACAGTACAGTTTCGTGTCATTTGATATATCGTGTTGACCGAACCTTTCGTTGAGTTATAGTATAGGTTTATTGCTGGCTTTGCCTTCTCTCCCGAGTCCACTTTGTCATCTTGGTGTTGAGTCGAAAACAAAAGCAAATTTCGATATGGTTTCTCTTTCACAATATAGGATACTAGGGTTACTGGCGGCTTTGCTGATGATGGATCAGTAAATGCGAATTTTGGATAATACAGCTGGTGTCCTTGAGCTTTTATTTAGTTCTTCCGGAATATGTTTCCGGTTGTGTTATACAGTCCCTACTAGTGCCAGTTAGTATTCCTGGAACAATTCCTCAGCAAGATCTACGGAGGTGTCATATCTATCTGTGGGTGATGTTGCGTCCTGACATAGCGATGGTCTTTGCAAGCCGTCTTAAAACTGCCTTGGGTCCCCTTTCACATTGCGGCAAACTATTTTTCCCTACATGGATATAACATAACGAGTTTCCGCATCTAAAAGCATTCTCACAAGAATACCATAATTACCCGGTTTTCCTTTCATAAAATCCTTGAAAGGGCATCTACCCCTAAACGACTACAACATCTAATCTATAGTGGTATGAGCCCCAGGCACATAGAACGTAGGAAACAAATCATTGATGAGAGCAAATAATTTTGTTATGGGTGCGAACTTGTCATCTGCTCGCCTTTCTTCCCTGGTGCTTTTATCATCAAATCGTATAATAGTGCTTATTTGTAGAAAACGTCCCCGCCTCATTTCATGATTCTACACTTGTCGTCCATACAGCCGTGCCCACAAACCTGTGATACTGGTTTTCACATCATGATTTTCTCCCATCAAAATGAGCAAGCCAAGTAAGCCATGAGTTCACTTCTATCTGTTCTTCTGATACTTTTTCTATGGGCTTCATCATTTGTGTAACGCAGAATGACATTCAGTACATCTTCATTGAAAAATTTTAAGAATGCTTCAACTAGTTTCTCAGTTTTCCCTTTTTTCGTGAGTCCTGAAGTAACCCGAATTATATTCTGAGGCGGCCCTCTTCTGCACGATTTTGGGGGCTGAGGAACGTAGTTTCTGCCAGAAGTAGATATGTAACCTGAACTTATGTTTTTGCTAACCGAAATATTTTCCTCTTCCCCTGTATCATCACTTTCCAGAACTGCATGATGATCTTAAAAAATATCAACAATTTCACTGTCACAGCCCATTTCTTCATTATAGTCGGGATCTTGAAATGAATCATCGCTATCATAAAAGTTTCCGGCGCTATCCTCAAATTCCTGTTCCATGAAAATACGTTTTCTAGACATTTCTGTACTTGACAACCCTTTCAATAATATTGTTATGCAATACAGAACTCAGCACAAAAATAATAAAAACATTCGAATTGTAGCTACACAAGAAACACACAGCGCAATTAATTAAAATATATAACTCGCAGAATAGTTTTCTTTTCAACACTGCAAGATAAACAGTTACGATCTACAAGAAAAACAAAGTAATGCTCAAAATGTCAGTGTTGCGAAGTCCATATATATATCCGTGTGGAAAGCTAGCGAAAAAAGAACACACATTCGTAATGATACTTTCATCAGATAAAAAAACGGAAACATCACTTACGAAGGGGAATCTGTTCAAAACCCACTCTAAATTCTGGGCAGATACAAACTACACGATAAGCAGTTTCCGGTAAAAATCCAATAAAATGATGTTCTAAATATTTCATTTGACAACGTATTTTTTTTCGTTCACGGAGACAATCACAAACTACAGTTTAATTGGCTGTGGGTTCGACGAACCACGCCTCGTACCGTAAAGGTTAAACTGTTCTTGATAATACACCTTTATATCAAATTTTATATCATTTTCTCAAACACTTTGGAGAACGGTTTTGGGGCGGCCATTTTGAATCCAAGATGGCGACGGATATGATAACTTTCCACACTGGTTAAATATTAGATCATGTGCGACAACTCATTTCAATCGGACAAGTCTTTTTTAGCGTAATGCTCACGTACACACAGTAACTTCCATTATATATATACCGGGTGGTAAGGTTACGGACCGACACACTTAGGGAGGTGATAGTACAGCGAAAAATAAAGGGAAAAAAAGCTAACGAGACGAAATTCCGAGGCGTTTCGGAGCTACAGATTGCCGAAAGCGTGGGAAAATTTATTTATTGATTGATTTATTTTCCATGGCGAAGCAAAGGCCACAAATGCCAACTCTTCCACTCAACCATGTACATACTAAATCTAAGATTAATCACTAAATTAGTACACAAAACTACACAAAGAAAAAAACATGTATAAACAGACACAATGCACACACACAAATGTTAACATTTTATAGAGAGCATAAGCCTGTTTACAATTTATGGCTGATAATACACATGGACATACATCGATAATGATACTACTACTAATAACAATAACTAAAAAATATACAAAAATAACTTATCAGAATATTTCAAAAGAGCTGTGCATTCACTCTTATCCTTTCTTTCTGTTTTTATTAATTTTTTACTTTTTTTATTTCATCGTCGAGTGCGTAAAGATTAGGAATTTAATTGGAGCAGGTCTGTAATCGACTTCCTAAACGTCGAGATAGACTGTAGTTGTCGTTTTTCGGGCGGAAAATCATTCCAAGCCTGGACGGTGGAAACAGTGAACGATTTGGAATAGAAAGTAGAAAGGTGATAAGGGACCGAGAGTAATTGGCTTTCCCTTGACCTGGTGTTACGATAGTGGTAGGAGCTTGAAAGCGTTAGTTCAAGTAAGAAGGTTGTTGAAGGCGAAGTATTTTGAAGAGAAGTGTTAGCCTATGTAAGTTGCGTCTTTCATTACGTTTTAGCATTGACAATTGTCTATAGGATGGAGTCAGGTTGTCTGAGTACTTGAGAAGGAAAATAAATCGAAGACAGGCATTTTTTACGCACTGTAGTTGCCTGGCTAGTTCATCCTTGAGATTGGTTAGAATCGCATCGTAATATTCCAGATGAGGGAGTACCAGTAACTTAACTAGAATTGATTTGATTTGGGTGAGCAAAAAATGTTTAAGTCTAGGGAGTGAATGTAGGGACGAGAATGCTTTCTTACACATTGCATTGATGTGTGGTTTCCATTCTAGTCGCTCGTCTAGGATTACACCGAGGTTTTTGACTGTCGTAGAATAGAGTATAACAGTCTGGTTTAGACATACTGCTAGAAGATTATCCTTTGGCAAGTACTGAGCTAGTTGGTTGGACGATATACGTATACATTTAGATTTCACTGGGTTAATTACTAACTTGTTTTTAGATGACCAGTCGCTGATTTTTTGAAGATCCTCATTTAATTTGTAAATAGTGGTTTCTAGGTTTTGTGGGCGACATGATATGTATACTTGAAAATCGTCAACGTACAAATGATATTTGAATTGAAATTGAATTGATTTGAATTTAATTGAAAATGGCTTTATTAGAGCTGGCGAGGTTCAGCCAGATTCTGCTCTACACCTAACCCTTGTCAAGAAGAACACATAATTAGAATACATTTACAGTGTGAGAGGACAGATGGGAGGTAAATTACATACATACAAAATCAAAGTTTGCCCAGGACACTTCTTTGGGGTACTCCATGAGTTAGGTAGCGCAGTGAGGAATTTTTACCAGCTATACTTACGAATTGTTTCCTATCGCACAAATAGTTTTTCACCCATCTAACAGCTCCCTGAGAAAAATAAAAAAAATGAGATAATTTCCGCAGTAAGATTTTGTGGTCAATTGACTGAAATGCCTTAGAAAAATCTGGAAGCGTAAGGTAGGTGATCTCTCTTTTATGTAGTGCCAGCCTTATATCACACATAATGCATACTAGAGGAGTAGCCGTACTGTGATATTTGCGGAATCCCGATTGAAGCGGATCCATTAAATTGTATTCTGTTAGGTGTGTCCGAATTTGGACGCTAACAATGTATTCAAGCGCCTTTGAGAATGCGGGAAGGGTGCTGATCGGTCGAAAATCGTCCACATTTAATACTTTTTGTGTTTTGGGGAATGCTAATAATTTTGCTATTTTCCAATCAGATGGGAAAGTACCAGACATGAGGCAGAGATTCAACTTCATACCGGATTATTACGAAGACGAAAAATCGGAGAGTAGGCGGTTGAGAGCAAATTAGAGGAAGTGACACCCGGGCTATTCAAAAATGCATATTGAAAAATGCTACAAGCAGGGCGCAAGGGATTCTCCAAAGAAAGTATAGAATTCCCAGGATGTACTCCATGTAAAGATGGGTCGAAAATACCACAAATTGAATGAGTTGCCAACAGGTAGCAATTATTCATTGCCGGCACATCGATATCTCAACGTGAAACAATGTTATGACCATAAAAAAGAACAATGTGTGGTTGCATATCATACAGGGATGATAATTAAAGACAGTCAACGATCGTTTGGTTTATTTATTAGCAATGAGATAGACTAGGAGTATCCAGTAGGATGCTGGTGAGTACGCATCTCAACAGCTGCAGTGTAGTAAAACAGACGTTCTGGTTGGTCGAGTGGTCAGTGCTATCAGGCGTCCGTGATGTCACAGCAATCTTGCATTGAAGGCCGCCGCCTGGAAAAGAATCAGGTGTATGATTAAAGCATAACAACATGCAAAGGATGGATGGAGGGTATTAGTTAATGAAGAGGCACGTTCGGCTGAGTAGTAGATAGAACGCAATGTAATACAGCAGCCAAAGATGAATGACATTGAAGAGATTAAACAAACACGCCTATGTACTAGAAATCATGTATAAGTCGATGCAAGGCAAAACGTAGAAAGTTTTCCATACGATGTCACAAGCTTATTTATGTTCAATCTGTCTATTCTACACAAGCAAACAAAATGTGTGCAAGAGAATAATGAATCCGAGGTGAGTCGGAACGTACGAACATGTACATATTGCAATTAACGCTGTATTGTGTATTCTCCAGTGTATGAGTATTGACGCTCGTTAGCCTGTGTGACGTACCAGTGGTATTTTGGTCAGGGGGTAGATTCGATTGCGACTCTGTCCGTTGCACAATTGTGAACGGAGAGGGTTAAATTATAGTTGAAATGTAGAATTTGTCATTAGGACGTTATTTTAATGTGAAGGAGTGTCACTGTTGAATCGTCGTCTAGTCACTTAACACGTAATTAAAGACTCTGGTCGCTACCCTGCTTTCACTTGCAGATAAGGCTAGGATCAGGAACTTATGAAGTTTGTAGGCATAAAAACAAAAGCATAATATAAGAAGGGGTAATTCACAGTAGAATACTATACAAACTATTAATACAAACTGAACAACCTAATCAAACATTTCTCAGAGGAGATATGACTGACCAAACTGGGAGGTTGTCACGCCACAAGGTTTACCATTAATCAGATTTGAGAGACCAAAAAACTTGAAACAGTATTTAACAAGCCGCAATAATACAAGATAATTGTCGATATTCAATATCTAAACAAGAAAACATTCACAAAAAATGATAAAGTACATAAGCAAGAGACAAGGAACTGGCAATGACACAACTGAAAACATGCTCAGGAGATAAAAGACAGGCCAATAAACATGAGATATAAACAACGAACTTTATCAAATAAAGTATGGTATTACACACATCAGAAGCTCGATACCATCAAAATACTTGAAGAAGTAATAATGAATCTCTACTCCCCACAGAAAAAAACCGAATGAGCGAAACCACAATTGATGTACCAAAAGTAAAAGAACAAGAGGACTTAGACAAAAGCTTGAGGGTGATCGCTTTGTTAAAACATTCCAAACAGCCCTCGCCACTAAAAAAAAATAAATAAAAAAAAATGAAAATAAATTCTAAGACCAATTTGTAAAACTACAATTAAAGTGAAACGTTCTAACACTTGAATTAAAGTGATAAACTAGGAGATATTTATACCCTTACATAAATTATACAAAAAATCACTAAATAGTATCGATAGGATCCTACTTGACAAAAGATATATAAAAATGTACGTATTATATAAAAACAAAATAGCGACCGTTCTTCTACGTACTAATCCAACACTTAACGAGATATGTACCAATAATGCATACAAAATGCATACAACAATTACTAAAAGGGAAATAAAAAAAGCATTCAAGATAGTGAGCAAACACGCTGATTCTCTACACTTGTAAATTACTTATTCAGAGGAGACATCCTCAAAAATGGGAATCTGTTTATTGGTTTATCTGGAAGCCTTGGCCACAAAGCCTTTTCCAACGGACTGAAATATGCAGATAAAGAAAAACAAAACAAAAGAAAACGTGATTTTATTTCAAAGTAATCATTTTTTCAATTACACTAAAAAGATAAAGTAAATAATAGTTCTAACCTAAAACCTTTACTGGCCCCGGTGGTTTAATAATAGAGGTCTAGGTGTCTTGAGTTTGATCCCTGCTCATGCCGTGTGGGTTTTGTGGTGGACATACAGTACATACGTACCGTGCATAGTGTGCGTGGACTTTCTTGGAGTTCTCCCATTTCCTCCTACTTTCCTCATTCAACGACTTCATCTCATCATCCATCCGGACTGAAGTTGCCTAAAGTACTTAAAAAACAAATTCAAATTCTGAGAATATTGCATCAGACGTTACTTTTAGAAAAAAAAATCACACACAAAACGGATGTATACTCCCGCCATCTTTAAAAATATATAAAAGGAGGTTAAAAGCAAGTTAAAAGCATTAACCCTAAGTTGAGTTATAAAACCGGTGCAATCTTATGATCTGTACCAAATAAGCATATTTCCTTAATTAAAAAAAATGTAATACAAAACAGAAAAATGGCCGCCTATTCGAAATTCGACGCTAAAATATGTGTTGCAAAGTAATGACTAAAACAGTAATTTCATTGTTAAAGCAATGCAATATATATTGTTCCTATGTTTAAAGTTAAAACAACAATCACAAATAGAAATATTTATGCATATTTAATGTTCTAAAGCATTGTAGTAGTATTTGACAGGAGTCTTATTACTGGTAGTAGTAGTAGAATCTGTAAAAGTAGTTGTGGTAGTATGAGTAGAAGTAGTAGTAATAGCTAGAGAATATCTGCACCGTGGGTGTGCAGCACCCCGGAGACCCTGGTTAAGATAAGTATGGTTCAGCTACCAAAAACGTATCAAATTTAGGGCGTTGCCCGCCACGTGGAAACGATTAGTGGTGAATATCCCAATGACTGTTACCAACATATTCTCTTCACCCAACATCAACGGAACGGCACGTTTCCTAGTCATGTATACAAGTAAGTCTGTAATGTAGTTTGCCCATTTAGTTGCTATGTGAAAAGAAGATTTTTTTTTTTTTAAGAAACAAGGATTTTTAACATCCGCTGTTCTAGCGCTCAGGTAGACTACATATATTTTGTTTCTGTATCCTGCTTCAAGCTGGTGGTAGGTAAAAACCGTTGTTTTTATAACAGAGTTCCGTAGCATATGTGTGTTTGTGTGCTAGCTTCATTATTTCCAACAACAAGCAAAGGTTGAATAATGCTCGTGTGTCTTTCGGTAAATATGGCGGACGAGTGGAGTCACGCATAGTTTCGGAGGAGCTTCATAACCTTTCAATACTGTCAATAAGTGCTTAAACTAGAACATATTCACATCTTTTTTTCGCCAGAAATGATATATTAACGTATTCGGTTCTAAAATTAGCAAAAATATATACAAGATCACGTATTTAACAATATCAGTGCTTCTCCTCGCGTCCTCTAGTGTTATACGCAGTGTTTACAACTAACAAGGGCGAAAGTAACCAGCATGAAAAACAAGGACTTGAACAAGCGATGTGAAAGCTTGGAATCGCTGTCAACGTTCTTCAAGATAAACTCACTCAGACTCTTGCATCGCTCGATAAAACTTCCTCAGCAAGCAAGAAGGTGGATGAAACAGCAGCAGCAACCTTGAGCGACATATCAGAAGAACTTACAGTTATTAAGAAGGAACTGTCTCAATTAAAGGATGATTTAGCGACTGTCACCCTCGGCCTGCAGAAACAAGAGGGGTCCCTGGACGAACTCGAAAAATATAGTAGGGGCAACTGCCTCATTCAACATGGAGTGAAAGAATTTCCAAGAGAAAATCTGATTACGACTGTGCTTAGTGTGTCTCGTGACAAACTGGGTATAGATCGCCTTCCAGACAAGATTGATCATGTTCATCGCCTCGGTGTTCGGGAAAGAAATAGGACAGTAGCTCAGATGGTACAACAGGGTAAGCGGGCTATAATCATTCGCTTTGTTGCCTACTGTGATAGGGATGTAATATGGCGAGCGAAGAGGAAACTGAAAAACACAGGTATTCTATTAACCGAATTCCTGGCAGCAAAAAGGCTGAAACTACTTCAAGAATTTAAAGAGCACTATTAACAAGGAATTCGTGGTCTCTGGACGGAAGTATTTTTGATTCAATTGGAAATACAAAACGTGTTATAACAAATGAACGTGAACTTCAAGATATCATACAGGAAAGGAAGTAAAGCCATGAAATACTGTCAAGAAAACGAAGAAGCAACTACTTCTATTCACTCTGCAAGGAATGACTTCAAAACAATGTGACATCATTATGTGTGTATTTGTGTGTTTGTGTTGGTGTGTATGTTGGTGTGTGTGTGTGAGTTATTATATATGTCTTAAAGCGTGTGCCAGTTATCATTTACTACGAGGGCTGTATATACAAAAATACCAATCCCTCTCGTGTATGTGTTACAGGTTATACTCTTCCAAGATAGTAAAAAACTGTACTCCACGATAGTGTGTTACATCAATAACCTTGCATCCAGTAAATACATTTCATCGTCGAGTGATTATATATTTGTATATAACTCAAAATTCACTTTCTCTCTCTCTCTCTCTATTCTTTTATTGTTGTGTAGTATATGAATAATACGGATATAGAAACAGAGGTTGCAACACCGACTCGAGAAGCCTTCCAAGCACTACCACAAATTCCAGTTTCACCATGCGGGGCAGTGACCTTTTTTTGCCTTCTTCCGCCCTGCAACTTTTTTCAACCACCGCGCTATTGTTAAAACCGAACTCGAGAGAGTTCCTCAGGGCCATTCCCTGAATGTCATTCACTCAAACACACAATCTCTCCTGAGTACATTTCACGAGTTTCAAGAATTAATCCTCCCACAAAGTAACCTACATTTCATTCTCGTTAGCGAAAATTGGGCTAAGCCAACTTTAAGTGACGATCTTTATCATATACCCGGGTTTAATTTAATTAGAAATGATAGGATTCTTAAAGGAAAAGGCGGAGTTGCGATATACATCAATGAACAAATCGTAGCAAAAATGCTCGCTATGTCGCCGCCTGAATATGACTTTAGCTCAGAGTACATTATATAAGAATGTCGGATCCGCAACCACATTGTTCTAATCAGCGTGATCTACAGACCCCTCCGGCCAAACATCCAAAACTTTGAAGATGAAATCTCACAGTTTTTGCCATTTTATAAACACGCCCTAATTCTTGGTGATATGAATGTCGAAATGACATCTTTGTAAAAAGAAAGCGAAAATTTTCGTGATATCATATTTTATCTGGGTCTCTCTATGTGTCCCTTAAACCCCACCTTTCACACAGCTACTTCTGCGACCCTCTTAGACTTAATTGTGACTAATAACATTCAGAAAATTCACCATCAGGGGCTTTCTATTGAGGGAATATCACACCATGATATGATATTCTCTTGCCACTCTCTAAGATTTGAATATAAAAAAATGTCAAAATTAATAACCTATAGAGACTTCTCTAAAATTAATGACGCTGCTTTAAGTGCTGATGTATCAAATGTCCCCTGGAATGTAATGTATAATAGTCCCTCAATAGAGTACCAGTTAAAATTTCTAAACGGTTCATTAATGAAAATAATAAAAAACACGCCCTTCTCCTCACTAGACGCGTCTCCCACCCCACATGTCCTTGAATAACCGAACAGATCCGTAATCTTATGTCTGCACGGGATGCTGCCTACAGAAGGTACATAAGAGCCCGAAAAAGAAACAATGGAAATATGCAGAACAACTTCGAAACATTTCGGATCCTATGAAACAAATGCACTCAGTTAGTTAGAAAATCAAAACAAAACTTTGCGATTCAAATAATAGAGAATACGACTAACCAAAGAGAAATGTGGCACAAGCTAAATTTATTGGGTACTAATGGCAACAAATTAATAATACATTCACGCCAGATGAGCTCAACAATCATTTCACTAATATACAGCTTACAAATTCAGTCAAATTTAACTTATATGATACAAATAACGCAAATCATCAAAATACTATAAATGAATTTTCCTTAGAATATATTGGCCCTGAAACAGTTAAAAAATTATATACAGCATAAAATCATTTGCTGTAGGCAACGATCAAATTTATATTATTTTATAAAAAAGGATCCTACCGTGTATTATAAATTCAATAAACAATATGATCGATCTCAGCGTCATGTCTGGTACTTTCCCATCTGATTGGAAAATCGCACAAGTACTAGCTTTCCCCAAAACACAACAAGTATTAAATGTGGACAATTTTCGCCCGATCAGCATCCTTCCCGCCACCTCAAACGCGCTTGAATACATTGTTAGCTACCAAATCCGGACACACCTATCAGAATACAATTTAATGGATCCACTTCAATCGGGATTTTGCAAATATCACAGTACGGCTACTGTTCTAGTATGCATTACGGATGATATAAGGCTGGCACTACATAAAAGATAGATCACCTATCTTACGCTTCTAGATTTTTCTAAGGCATTTCAGTCAATTGACCACAAAATCTTACTGAGGAAATTATCTCATTTTTTTAAATATTTACCAGGGAGCTGTTAGATATGTGAAAAACTATTTGTGCGATAGGAAACAATTCGTAAGTATAATTGGTAAAAATTCCTCACTGCGCTACCTAACTCATGGAGTACCCCAAAGAAGTGTTCTGGGCACACTTTTATTTTGTATGTATGTAATTGACCTCCCATCTGTCCTCTTACACTGTAAATATCATTTGTACGCTGACGATTTCCTAATATACATATCATATCGCCCACAAAATCCTTGAAACCACTATTTCCAAATTAAATGAGGATCTTTAAAAAATCAGCTACTGGTCATCTAAAAACAGATTTGTAATTAGCCCAGTAAAATCTAAATGTATACGTACATCGTCCAACCAACTAGCTCAGTACATGCAAAAGAATAATGTTCTATCAGTATGTCTAAACAAGACAGTTATATCCCATTCTACGACAGTCAAAAACCTCGGTGTAATCCTAGACGAGTGCTTAGAATGGAAACCACACATCAATGCAATGTGTAAGAAAGCATTCTCGTCCCTACATTCACTCACTAGACTTAAACATTTTTTGCTCACCCACATCAAATCAATTCTAGTTACTGGTATTCCCTCATCTGGAATATTGCGATATGATTCTAACCAATCTCAAGGATGAACTAGCCAGGCGACTACAGCGCGTACAAAATGCCTGTCTTCGTTTTATTTTCCTTCTCAAGTACCCAGACCACCTGACTCCATCCTATAGACAATCGTCAATGCTAAAACTTAATGAAAGGCGCAACTTATATAGACCAACACTTCTCTTCAAAATACGTCGCCTTCAACAACTGTCTTACTTGCATGAACGCTTTCAGGCCCTTAGCTCCTACTACGATCTTAATGCCAGGCAAGGGCAAGCCAATTACTCTCGGTCCCTCATCGCTTTTCTACTTTCTATTCTAAATCGTTCACTGTTTCCACCGTCCAAGCTTGGAATGACCTTCCGCCCGAAACACGACAACTACAGTCCATCTCAACGTTTAGGAAATCGATTACAGACCTGCTCCAATTAAAATCCTAGTCGTTAAACACTCGACGATGAAATAAAAAAAGTAAAAAGTAAATAAATAAAAAAAGACAGAAAGAAATTATAAGAGTGAATGCACAGCTCTTTTTAAATATTCTAATAAGTTATTTTTGTATATTTTATATTTATTATTATTAGTACTGGTATCATTATCGATGTATGTCCATATGTATTTTCAGCCATAAATTGTAAACAGTTTTATGTTTTCTATAAATTGTTTATGTGTGTGTGTGTGTGTGCGTTGTTTCTGTTTATACGCGTTTTTGCGTGTAGCTATGCGTACTAATTTAGTGTTAATTATTTTTCTTAATTATTATCAAAGTATACCATTATTCATGTTGATAGTTAATTTAGAGTTTGTATGTACATGGTTGAGTGGAAGAGAAGGTATGTATGGCTTTAACTCCACCATGGAATAAGTAAAAAATAAAATAAAGTAAATATATAAAATAAATAAAGATGGAAAAGGCGATGTGAATACGCAAATAAGGTGTGAGATAACTCATCAAATATGCGTATTGCATGTTTTCTGTTAGCAAAAAAGAACTTTCATGTTGAAAGCCTTGTGTGAGAAATAGCACTCTAAAACTCGATTTTTTTATATTCCGACAGTAAATTTTTATACAATTTTCACCAGTTAAAACTCGTATTACCAAGCGAGATCCATTTCGGACCCCAACTGGGTTTTTCGTTCAACATTTTTTAAACATCAAATCGCGAAATTTCATATTACATGTATGCCTGCATGAATGTCAACAGGAGATGCAGCAATTAATAGAAAGAACAAAAATATTATTTACGAAAACATACCTTTAAAACGACTGGGGTCCATAACTGTTGAGTTTTCATTATTCTATGGCATTGTGGCTGAATTGTGAAAAACTATATAATTGAACAATATTATGTTTGCTGTATGTTTCTTTATGAACATAGATGGAAACGTGAAAAAATGATCCTTAGATTATTATTTTATTAAGTAATCTTAATTTCTTATTCATATTTTTGTTATACATATGAGGTAGCTCTCAAAATCGTTTACTAGTTTTGAAGATTTACTAATCTGTCATTATCTGTCAATAAATCTACTTCAACGAATTAATATTGGTGCTCGATATCCAAAATAACTTCATGGTGTCTGGTAATTACTATGAAAACCAAACACAACAATATCGCTTAAAATAAGCCTTATAATAAATAAAAATATCGTTTAGATCCCACCTGGTAATTTGTGTTTCTGAAATAGCTTAGGGATTCTAGGGTTTAATATTATTTCTGAGTGAACTAAAATTATCAAGAAGCCTTGAAGTGAAGAAATGTTTTAGCTTGAATGCCCTAAGGTAAGCTAGCCAGTAGACATTTTTTGTAAGCGTCTGCAAACGCAAATTTGGGCGTAGTCAGGCATAAAAACTAGTTCTTGTATAAGGAACATAAATATGCAATATATATATATATTAAAGAGATCAATCAACCACGTTCGAGGATTATAAAAGGACTGTGTGTATTTGCGCATATACATGTGTGTATATTTCTGTCGGAAACGTACTCGAAACTATTCTACTTTACCTTAGATTCAGCTCCACTGATTGATGTTTGTGTTTTGTTCTAACATAAATCTACACTTATATTTTGTCGGCAATAACACTATTAAGTTTTCCTGATTTTTATTTATTTTTCTCTAATTTTACATTTGCAACACATCGCTAACAGTGAAACACTTATTCTTCACTAGTTTAGCTATCAATCAATGTTTCGTTCTGAACATTTACACTAGTATTGTAACCAGTACGGTGCATGACGTCATGCATTAGCATAAAGAAAATACAATATCAAATATTAAGTCTGATTCGTAATTAATTACAAGGGAATGTTTTTTGCTCGAACAAATATTCTTTTGCAGAAACATGTTTATCCTGAAGAATATGATACGCTGAGATCAGAAAGGACGATCATTCACCTGCGAATTGCTCTCGGAATTGGCCAATGACTGATCGAATACTATATAGCGCAAAGGACTGGAAACAACATTGTAAATTGTAAACGTGTGAAGGGATTGAGAGAACATATTTAATAGAAGTAACGTGGATGTTCTGCTACTAGATGCGGGGGATGAGAATCATGCCAGTCATCTTCGAATTTGCTTTAGGATTTGTAATGGAAAATGAGTAATGTGACATATCGTTTTAATCTATCTTCATTCAGGAAATTCAAATCTGACCTCAGTCTTCATTTACAATTATTCGTTCAGGATATATTACTACTCAATACAGGGATTCTACGTTCTACAACATGTGCGCAAAGCGGTATACATTTTCTTCCAAATACAAGTCCTTCCAAATGGGCGAACACACAAACCCATTATTCTTCTTCTCGAAAGCTTATGGACTCTGCGAAGCATATTGGATTCAACAGCGGCGCAGGTATGCCTGAATACATTGCTCGAGACGGTGTAGCCCAATTTGCAGATGCAAATGTTCCAAATATAGAAATCAAAGGACGCGCAATCAAGTGAAGGAGCGGGGTACTCGGCGGGCCCTTGGTGACTACTCCGACATCCCGGAACTGTATATTCATCTACTCTTGTACTTCCACAACGTAGTTGGAAGTGCGCTATCTTGCTGGTAAAAACAGAAACATTGCCATGAGAACTCTCAGTCTGCAGTGTTTCTTCCGCCTCTGTGTCCTCAACAATGATAGATCGATTGAGAGGTTCCTGATCTTATGAGTCCTTATTTCCATTCTTCACCCTCATGACTGGCAACTATATTACAGGCCGGGATAGAGGAAGAAACAAAGCAGGGAAAAATTGAACTTGTCCGTATTCAAAGTACCATACCACAATGCGCTCGATGTGATCGAGGGAAATAGAGAAAATTTCGTTTAGGATGGCAAGCACTGGGAGTCAAAGCCTGGTCCTTTCCATTGCAAAGCTCTACCAACCGATCCTTTTTGATTTCAATTTCTGGGTCACTTCACACACATGGAGTATAGTATAATAGGTGAACGACCTACGCAATTTTCAGAAAGGTTTATTTAAATTTTAATTTTAATGCCTATAGGCATCTTAAACTGAGCCTGACAGAAAATTTTAAAATCTTGAGGATCTTGAATCCTCTATCGCAGTAGTTTGGTAGGAAAATATTAGTATTGTTTTAATCATTTCATAGACGATCGACACTATCAGTTTCAAACAATCACCGTTTTCATCAAATACTTTTCGTTCACTCAATTTCACGCTTTCCAATATCATGTATTAACTCATCAGCAAGACAGTGTATCGTGAAAAATTAACGGCGTACACCATCTTCAACAACGGATTCAAGCACACCTGCGCTGCTGTTGAACCAAATATGTTTCGCAGGGTCCATAAGGATATGACAAAAGTACTGTATTTGTTTGTCTGCACTTTACGCACATGTTGCAGAACGTACAATCCAATATTGAGGGACCGTATCTCCTAAAGCAATAACGGTGGATAAACACCGACTTCAGATTTGGAATTTTTGAAACGAGCTAGCCTAAAACAATATGTCAAATGACCAACTTGCTATTATAGATTCTTGAGCAAATCCCAAGGTAATGGCTTTCAAGATAAGATGGCTGCCATGGAACTAATCTCCCGCATCTGGTAGCACGTGATCTACGTTAAATCTATTAAATATGTTATCTCACTCCCTTCACACGCTTATGAATTACAAGGTTGTTTCCAGTCCTTCATACTATACAGTATTCGAGTAGTCATTGGTCAGTTCCAAAGAAAATAACAATTCAGAGATAAATGATCGTTCTTTCTGATCTCAGGGTATCTATCACTTTCGTCACGAAAAACATATTTTTGCACAAGGATACTTGCTACAGCAAAAATCATTCCTTTGGTAGTTTGTTCTCGTGTTATAAAAATTATAATGTCCTTTTTGGCCAATGAGGGTACGCAAAATGAGAGTTCGCCTTCGCTCAGCACTGAGTAGAAGTTTAGCGGTCGATTGTAGAACTTATCCTTAATGTTTGATTTGTAGAGTGTAATTTATGTTTCATAAGTGTGTACTCACCTGTCATATTTTAAAAATTCCATGGATCTATAACCACAACAAGATCCTTCGTCTAATGGGAGTCTCAACAGATTTATATGTGTTGCATTCTCTGAAACGTGCTTTGCTTGTATTGAAGTTCGTTGATCAATCTGAGAAACAAAATATGAGTCTTTGCCAATTTGATGGAATAAATTACTCTACAATAGGCGTGGACCAAGAGCACGTCTTATAGTAAGAAGACAAAATGAATTTATATTTTTGACATGTCAATTACCTTTAATTCTGAACTACGATCCTTTATCAAATATATCTGTCACATGTTATTTTACTTTATTCAGTTACAAATCTTAATAATGTGAGAATACGAAATGAGACACCCACGTTTCGTTGGTTTTTTTTGGGGGGGAAGGAAAAAATGAAATAAAATGTATCAACCAAAGAATATCACTACTGAAATAATATGTAATGAGAAGCATTATGTGATCGTACATAGTCACACATAATCTCTCTATGACACTGCAAACAGTAACACCTAACAATATCATTGAAGAAGTAAGATCGAAAATAATTTCAGAAGTAAGCCAATTGACACGAATGCTATAAACAAATAACAATACACATGCAAGGCAACTTTTGTATAGCTACCTTAATGTGAAAAAACAGTTGTTTATCAATACATTTATTGATATCTTATTGCATGTTATTCTTTATTATTTTATATTTATTTTATCACGGGCCATACTGTATCCAATAATGGGCCATATTGCAAGGTTAGTGCGCGGTTGAGCATGCACCTATTAGGGAGTAAGTGCGTTAAATGCAAAATATTAAGCAGAAAAAAATAACACTGATTCAGTATTATTTATCTTGTGTGAAAGTAAGTTTGTGAACTCTTACTGTAATTTTATAAATCACGTAGTCTTCTTCTCTGGCCTGACCCTTAGATACCTAAAGGCCATATACATAATTCAATTGAAGTCACTTAGTCTTTTTAGTACACTGATTTCAAACTGGTGAGTTATATTCTAGTTTTGTGTTTAGTTATATGTGAATGCTTTAGAATATTTTTCAAAATAATTTTATTTCAATATCTTCTCTTACAAACCACACATTTAATTTTATTTTATCACTGATCTTAAAATAATAAACCATTTTTTTTATTTACGATGCTTAGTGAAGTGTTTTAATTGCAGTAAACACTGTGGTAGGTCATCGCTCTTGTTGGTTTTGTTCATAAAATTTACAACATATTATTAATCGTTCTTATACCTGGATACCATAAAATGTCTTGTATCCTAATAAAAGTTACTATATTTATATCCTGCCTTTTGTTTACATCATTTGATTTTCTCTTTTCTCCAACGTAACATTTTTTTTGGTTAAATTCAAGTAGATTTATTTGATTACACCTAATTTAACTTTAAATTTACGGTTCGAGCCATTTGTATACTCCTGAAAAGAAGCTTAGTTAAATTTGATATGGGTGATTCAACTGTTTGAGGTACTGAAATAAAGGAATACATTTGGCAGCAAATGCATTACGAAATCTATTCCCAAAGAGTTTACTTTAGAGTTCTGAAGATTATAATTGAGTTGTACAATATATATACAAAATTAATTACGAGCCTCACTTACCTTTTGCACGTTTTGGATGAAACTATCGTTAACACCACTGAGCTTTCTATATTGTTCTAGGTTGTAATAAGAGAATTTGTAGTACGTAAGCCATGATTTCAAAGCCTGGCTTCTTATGACAATGCTGTTGTTATCCTGTACACTTTAAGGATAAAAACATTAGTTATATTCGTGAAAAATAAGATAATTATCAAAACAAGATTGAGTTTAAACTTATGATGGTTTTAAACATTTTAGCTCCTAAATTATATACAACATAATCCCATGTAAGTACAATGTATAAGATTTTTTAACCTGAAAATAAATATTTCGATTTGTTTTATCGCTTAGAATTTGATCCTGGTTCCGAAAGTTCTAAATCAGTATAATTAAACATTCTATGTCAAATATCGGCATTTATTTATTAACATTGATATTATTTTCAAAGTTATTGTATTAGAATGAACATGAATATTGTTTTTCCTCTGCCTGCAGAAAAGAGAGTAGATATTACTATACGTGGAAGAATAAGAATTAATCATTATTTTGAGAACAGGTACTGCTTAAGCACAATATTTTATTAAGATTATATTAACTGTTTAGCAGTATATGACGTATCACGACGCAGTTAATAATACCTTGCCTAAAGTAATACCCCTGGTGAAATACCAGCCAGAGAAACATATAAAATTCAATTTAAATTACGTTCAAGCGTAAAAACAAATATGATATGTCCAGTTGACACTAAATATTTCAGTTATAGTTGCAAATATTTACTGTACTCTCCGAAAAGCTTAGTAATTTAACTCTTACAAAACTTCCCCACTTCATTTATAAATATTATACCGTACTAAAAGTGTAAGGAGAGAATTTAAGGAGCTCGATCATATTTCAAAACTGAATCCCGCGTTCAAATTAGATTTTACGCTTCAAATGCATGATTCGATGCCTTACTGCTTTTACTTGTTGTAAAGTAAATAATGTCCTAGTTGTATATACAATTTATAAGTACGCGATGATAACCATTATAATGAAAGGATATGTACGCATTTATGTTAAGTGTTAAGGAAGGACTTGGAAAAGAATATGAATCCTTTTTTATCTAAATTGATGTATGACTTCACGGTTTTTTTTCTGTAACTATTATTACTGATGACAAATATTGTTTAGGAATTCGACTGTATTTCTTCGAAATCCACAACTATTGTTTTCCTCAATGAATTAAATATTTTTTTGAATAAATATTTCTGTAGAAGGTAAAGGATTCCGTTAAATCATCTAATCATTTGATTTTCTAAATTTAGTATGAAGATGGGCTTTACATACTCCCCCGGGTTTCTAGTTGGAATAATTTGTTTATGAAAAGGTATTTTGTTATTCCGACGACGACTACTGCCGATGTAAATATTCTATTAAATAACTACCCAAATCCATTCAACACAGCAATATGTTTTCCAGACTGTTCAAATCTTGCATATAAACCCTGTAAATTCATTTTCCAACCACTAATATTAAGATGTAGAAGAAAATGCTGCTGGACAACAATGGGATATAGTTAGCATTACAATAATATTTCACTAAAATATAGTATTTATAAGTATTTGAATCATAAAAAAAAATGAATTGCCGAGAATCGTCGATTCACAACTATTATTGGACTTTCAATCGTTTTTTGGGAATTCAATCAAAAGAGAAGCCCATTTCGATGTATATATTCTGATCATGCCTTTAATATCCTTTTACTACAAACAACATAACAAAATTCTCCAAGCATATACAGCCGCTTGTCCACTACATTTTTATTCTACTTCCAAATTTCAAATGACACTATCCGGATGAATAGTTCTCTGATTTTCCAATAAATTGCTCTACCTGTCTTAAACGGCATTACATTATTTATTTCGGAATTTTATTTTCGTGGATAATTTTACTTTTAATTAAAGGGTATGCGCTTTCTACAATAAATTAAGGGTATACGCTTTGTATAATTAATTTCCGCTTTCGCTTGCAGTTAGTGACGTTAGTTAACCCGTTTTTATATGTTACTGTCCATGTATAGTTTGTATACCTCTTGAAATATTATGTTACAGTTTTTACAATTATTTAAACAAAAAGCTTAAGAAGAAGCTTAATAATTTGTTTTAGTTTTACGCTTTCGTTTTTTCTTTACTCGGTGCGTTATGTATCAGATGGATCCATTCCGGACAACAGTGAACACTTTTTGAATTCCAGTGATGACTTAAGTTGTAAAATTTTGCGGGAAACGTATCCAAAGATTCATGTATAACTGAGCAATTCACTGAGAGGGAAATATTAGTAAAAGTAGCGCTCTTAATGTCAGAGGAACGCAACACACACAAAAAAAACGATACAAAATACATCGCGTGGCATGACAGGTTCGGTACTAACTTGCGAGTCGAATTCGATAAACATTTTTAAATTTCCCGGTTATATGTTATGCAAATCTCAAATATTACCATATATCATGGCCTAGTGAAGTATTGGCTCTTTTACATATGTTGTTAAATGAGAAAATGAAAGAGCAAAAATAAGTTTGATTTTCACGTTGAAAATGTGGAATTTCTTGCGGTGGAATGGCATCTGTATAAAGCATCTTATTTGGAAGTTTATCCAAGTAATTCATTTTTTATGTCTCTCTCATAATCACCCGGTAAGAAGTGTTTCGAACAAGTAGGGCGTTATTTACATTAATTTTGTCCTTCCACTTGCACTGAAAAATCCACTCTTGTTGAATACTTTTTTTTTTTTTTTGGAAATCGATGATAAAGTATTCCTTCCGTTTTACGTTTGAAATTATAACGAATTGGAACAACACAACTACTATTAATCTTGCTCATTTTTTTTTATATGTAATGCGGTAAATCCTCTCAGAAGTAAACTCACACCTTAACCGTAGATGTTAAGTAAGTTTAAAGCTTCCCTCAAAATCTTTTAACTTATGTCATCCACACAATGCAAAATATGTATATGAGATATATTGAAAATCAATCTTGTTCACTTGTTGGCAATGAACTCCTCTGCGTGACTGCTAATTCCTCTGTCGCCAGGGACATTGTGATAGCATGACTTGCCCTGCTTGGTTGTTGTTGTAGCCAATGCTATCTGTCACCTGGCTGGCGATTTCCAATGCTAGAATGAAGACAGATTTCACTAAACGATTATTCTTTGCTTAACGATAGTATCTGCCAGTTGCGTCATACACAATTCAGCCAATGAGTTAAGGGCAACGCTTTCCATTGTGCTATACGCACGCCCCGTGAATAGCGCATGTGTTATGTGGAGTTAGCGCTGCACATTTCCTTGACGTATGGTACTAACATTAGAGGGGTGGGGATCAATCCGACGCTCGACCGCCTTTCCGTTCCCAAGGTGCCTAAGACTATCAAGGACCTTTACGTACTAAATTTTATAAGATTCTGAGTGCACGATAGAGCGCCAGGCATAGAGACACCGCTAGAAAAGTCTCCAGTGATCAGACTGCGATTCGTAGCCAGACGGGCTACCGTCTAAGCCACGGAGACTCATATAAGCAAACATGATTGTAAATTAAGGTTTACTTTGTCCAGGCGAGATAATATTTTTTAAACATACTCTATGTACTTAATTTTGTCCTGTTTATCTTACAAATAGATATAACCAATTCGTTGTGAAACAAAACAGGATTATAAGGTAGAAGGAGAAAGTTTAAAATTTGATTGAAGCTTCTTTTAACCCATCATTATGTCCTTCTAAAACATACCACATTATGACCTGGGGTCCGCGCGGACCCCATCTGTCCTTGAGCACATTTTCCTTGAATTAAGTGTTTTTTTGGACGTTGTGATTTAAGTATTCATTGTTCTAATACGCAGTTAATTTTTAAAATATTATTATTGAATTTTTTCTCGTTTTATGTTTACTTTATTTTATCCATATTACAAGATTCTGATACAAAAAAATGCTATAATATATTGAAAAAAATTACATCATTGTCATATAATTTAAATAATGTTCTAAATGTAGCATATTTTAACCTAAGCCACTGACTACGAGTATTCACGAAGTTTCTTATCGTTTAATTCACATGTTTTAAATTGTCCCTGCGCAGACATCACATATTGTGTGCTGGTGTTCCGGACAGCAAGGAATATCGCAGCACTTGCATTTGGTCTTCATCTTCCTATCCGAAGAACGTGGACACAGTTGGCACCGCATCTTTTTCTGCTTGTCTTGACTTCTAGTTCCAGCAGATGCAGCTTGTATTTTTGGAATTTCAATTCCCAGAGATTTAAGTGATAGATGAACTCCAGACTGCAGAACTTGTGGATTCTCAAGTCTTCTCTGAATATGGTCATTGACTAACTCTCTCCCAAGTTGTTTCAGAAATAATCGACGTCTGTGTCGCTTTCCAGATTCCCAATCTGATAATTTCAAAATCCAAATTATGTATGCAGCTGTGGCTGCGCAGTCCAGCAAGTTGAACCATAAAATCATAGGCCAGCGGCGTATCTTACGCTTACATGAATACAACCTGCATAAATGGTCAAGGTTGTCTACACCGGATTTTGTTTCATTGTAATGAATAATAATATCGTTTTTTTGTCATTCTCTTCATTTATTGCTTTGTCGTGATGCATGGATGAGAGAATTAACCCTGGTTAGTGATGTTCCTTTTTTAGGAACATCACTAACCCGGGTTAATTCACGATCAAAACAAAGATTGAGGATTTCTCTTCACGTTGGCGATCTTTAAGTAACTATCTTGGAACTTCTTTTCGATTATACCGCATTGTTCCAACCTCTGTACTTTTCACTTTTAATAGATCTTCAGCTAGCTCAGCGCTGGTAAAGAAGTTATCCATAGTGACGTTGCGTCCTTTGTTTTTCCAAGGGTCAACCAATCGCTTTATAAGATCTACAGTACTGTTCCTTCCAACAGCAGCACCAGGCTGTCGGCCGACATACACTTCTGCAGTGAAAGGATATGAGTTTTCGGCGTCACAACCCCAGTATATTTTTATACTGTATTTCCCTGGTTTGATGGAAATGTACTATTTAATTTTACACCGTCCGCGAAATGCTACCAACTGTTCATCAACGGTCAGGTCGTTTCCAGGCTTGTAAAACTTTGCCAGATTATCCAGAAACATTTTCCAGAAATCGCTGCAGGAAGCCAGTTTGTCAGTCTCTAGTCTCTGTCCTCTTGTGACTTCATTGTCGAAACGACAGAAACGAAGCAAATGATGGAATCGTTCCATTTACATTGTAGCACGAAATACTGGCCTCCCGCTGTCCATTGACCACATTTCTCCAGCGCTTTCATTCGCCGATTTGTAAACTACACCAAGTAACAATATTCCAATACAAGCATATATTTCTGTTTCATCTGTTTCAGTCCATGTCTTTTGAGTTGCAGGATGGGATGTATTCCACTTTGCTATCACTTGTTTAGCCCTTCTACTTGTCTCTCGAACAATAAGATTGACCATGTCTGGTGTTATGAGCAGCTTCAGTGCGCCACATTTATCAGAAACATTCTTAGCATCACCTACTAATCCTCTTGTTTGTCAAAAAACATTATGGGCTGCAGTTTGTGTTGAATGGGGATCTCTTGTAGTCCATTTGCGCCCTGAACGCGATTCAAAAATATGAGCTTGATTAAAAATATAATAGTGTCTAGCCCGTTTACCACTATTACATGGTTGGTCGAGAGAAGAGTCACTATCACATACACTACCACTATCAGATGCACTATCAGGTTCATAATGTATACCTTCAGTTTCATCCCCTACACCCTCTTCATATTCTGAAGACTCGTCGCAACTCCCAAAATCTATATCATCATCACTCGCTTTCATCCAATATTCGTTTAACTTCTTCTATTGGAACTCCCTTTCGTCGTGACATTTTGCAGCGAAAAGCACAGCACACAGATAATTGTTGTTGTTCTTGTGGTTCTTCTTCTTTTTGTGTTTCTTTCATCTAATTCAAGTTCAGTTATTTAAAAATAAAAACAAAATCACTTCAAGAACACTGCAGAAGAGGTCTTCACCGCTTCGCAAACAGGTACAAACACAGTCTAAATGTGGCACGAAATGTTAAAATTATTTGTACCTAGATTGACCTTCTTAATGCTAATAAAATAAAGAAGATGGCGCCGGATGTTGAAATTATGTGTACATAGAGTACCCTGCCACCTGTTGACAAACTAAAGAAGTTTGTAAATATTCAAAACGTGCATAAAACAATTTATACAAACGAAATTATACCTTAAATATACCTGGGGTCCGGACGGACCCGAGGTCATAGAAATATGACATTGAAATTTTAAGGTACAATTTCCAACGCTCGGTTGATCTGTATACAATGAAAAGCTTGTAGCGAATTACAAACATTTTGATTTGAGACGTCACTGAGTATGAACACTCGGAATAGGATATGCACAAAATGACAGCCACGCAAAAGTGTCTGGGGTCCGTGTGGACCCCAGGTCATAATGATAGGGTTAAATAGCTTTTAGCAGAAATTAATGACCTGACTTACATCTAGACTAGGTATGAGCCTTGTAAATTTCAGATTTTTCTGAGTAAGGATGGTTCTATGGCCCAGGTTTATATTTTCTCAGTTCACAGTCTTTCAGTGTCGTATATTGTTGTACTTAAACATTGATTATTCTTCGCTCTCAGACATTTCTCTTTATGATCTGACGTAACTAAAGTTTAGTTGATCCTTGCCAAATACTTCTAATACGCGGCAGAAATGCAGGAAGTCTGTTTGGTTGGTGATATGTTAATCCAGATATATTTTCGAACAGAACAGATTGTCACGTTATTATTTTTATGTGTAATGTACTTCAAAGAGTGATGTTTTATGATATTAGAAATCCTGAAGCGATGTCGTTTTCCTCTTGGGTATTATAAATAGTAGCTTGCTGATAGAAAGCTGCTTTTTTTACAAGTTTTAGTAATACTCCCCTGCAGCTTTACGTTATTTTGATCTCTTGCCGATCGATGTACCTCTTATGATACACTTGACGTTTGCGTTTATTAAATAACTGCTTTGTTTGAATAATCACCCTTTAGCAATATGTTCTACGGTCACGTTGCTTTCAATAGTGCTTTGTGCAGGGAACAATTATTTTGAACGTTTTAATCCATTACGTATTTTAGATTTTCTTTGCCATCCTTGTTGTCGTAGTGCAAAGTGGAATATTATTTTGTTTAAGAGACTGCTTGCTTGGAGACTCATAGGTGATCATTGCGCCGTACGTGTTATGAAATGGCGTTTGTTTTGTGGAAAGTGATTTTCTGCCATGGTCTAAGATGTGCCCTTGCACTTGTTTTCGACTTTCGCGTATTGTACTTTATTTCGGAGACTGTGCCTGGTTATTTTGCATCTGTACCAGCTATTGACCAGTCATTTGCTGCGCCGCTGTTAATGTTTTGGAGAGGTCTCTAACATGTGTTGTTGACGCTATCTTCAGAGTGCGGAAGACGAATCAATTTGATTAGCTTCATTGTTGAGATTAAACTGTGGTTTAATTTGGAGAGAGCAACAAGTATACCTCTCGTTTTATCCAAGTTTTGTATTTTACTTAATTTTTGCTTGAGAAGCTATATTTTGAGTTTGGGATTCATTTAACTTTGTGTATCCCTTTGTATTTTTTTTTTTGCTTAATATTCGGTTAAAGTCTACTTCTTAATGAACGCACTGACATTTTCAGTAGTAAGATTACTTATAAGATTAAAAAATATTTTACAATTTTCAAAACTTCCTTCGGGAAAGTTAATTAAAGCTAAATAGCAGGTGTTAATGTTGATGACTTATTTAGTTGTATGAGATTGGAATGTATTTACATAATTTAGTAAAATAAGTAATAACAATGTGTATAAATATATAGTTGATTATATGTTTTACTCTTATTTACATGTCTAGAGATATTTTCTGAAATTGAGTCGGAGGCAGGTTTGACCTGTCTTTTTGATCAGATAATTGTATTTTGTAATAGAAGTAACAAATTCCATAGAAATAATAATGAAGATTTGAATAATAAAAGGTTTGACAATAGATACAATGACAATAATAATTTCAATGGCAATTATTTTGATCGAGACATGGGAAATTACTATAATAGGGGCAACCCTGATGCCAGTAGTGATAACGATACAGGGAATATTGATTAGAGATTATTCTAATTATTTCTCTCAATATAATGTATGTCATACTCGCAATGCTCTTTTGTAAGATGGAGATGCTTTTTATCCCATATATAACAAGATTAATTCCAATTGTGAGACTAATGTTAAGAAGTTTCTTTTAACGATACTGCAGATTATCTTCAGAATAACTATTTTATAGGAATTGTTCTAATTGTTGTAAGATTTAGTAGTTTTAAAAATTTTAAATACAATGATAGACCTGTTTCACGCCTGATAAGTTCTAATTCTTATAGTAATAGGGATTAAACAATTCTACGTTTGTGAAGTTAACCCCCACCCCAAAACAACTAAGATTGAACTTATGTGAATAGTTAGGGAGTTCTTATGGAGGAATAGAGACTACATTGTTTTCGTTCGGGACTAAGCAATAACCTGCTGACGGAGCCACCATCGCGGGGCCAACTTAACACAGCACCTTGTCGTTTTGAGGTCCAATCTTTAGGGAGTTGTTAGGGAGGAATAGGGAGTACTTTACTCTAGTTAGGGAGTGAACGATAACTTGGTGACGTCGATAATAAAACAGGGGTTGTGTGAAGTTTGCATATCCAGTTTTTGCAATTAATCAAATTTCTGGTCGGTGTTGCCTACAATAACTAGAGATTCGCTTGGGAGGAGTAGGGAGTATATGATTTCCGTTAGAGATTCCATTGTACCTGGTGACGGCGACACTAAAACATGGCGGATGTGTTAAGTTATCGCTCAAAGGTAGTGTAATTAATCAAATTATAGGTCGGCTTTTTCTGCAAGTTAGGGAGGAGTACTGAGTATATTACTTTCGTTAGGGAGTGAACGATGACTTGGGGATGGTGACACCAGAAGATGGCGGACTTATAAAGTTAGTCCCCAGTATACCCCAATGTATCCATTTTCGCGTTGGCGTTATCTTAAATCGTTTCGAAGTTGTTTGGGGTGCATATGAAGTATATTATTTTCGTTACTGCGTGAACGATAACTTAGTGACAGTGAAAGCAAATATGGCGGATGTATGAAGTTAGCCCAACAAGGTACGATAAAAAAATTGATCAAATTTCGGGTCGGCGTTGGCTCAACCCTTACGAAGAAATAGTGAATTTATTATTTTCTTTAGGGAGCGAACGAGATCTTAGGGATGCGCCAGCAAATATGGCGAATGTGTGAAGTTAAACATCCAGTTACCACAATTAAACAATTTTTGTCCAGCTTTGTCTGGAATCGCTAGTAAGGCATATGGAGCATATTATCTTCGAGAGGCAATGCACAAAAAATTTGTTACGGTGCTAGAAAATTAAGCGTATGCGCTAACAAACGTCTAAGTGGCATTTTCAATATACAACAATCGCGAATATGTTTTTTTATATATAAAAGAGGGAATATAACTGGCATAAAATATTCATACATTGAACGAAGACATGTTTGACTAAATTCCGCTTTTGAGCAACGTATGCATTTTCTATTCTTCATTTTTTCCTGTTAAATATTAAAGTGCAGCCGTGGACTTTTTTATTTGAATATATCAATTAGACGTTTCTTCGCGCATACGCTTCATTTTCTAGCACCGTAACAAATTTTTTGTTCATTGCTTCTCAAAGATAATATGCTCCATATCACCAAGTGACCCAATTAATCAATTTTGAAATTGCCGTTGTTTGCAATCGTTAGAGATGATTAGGGAGTAAAATATTTATCGTGTGAGTGAACGATAACTTGGTGAAGGCGCCATAAATTATGGTGGATATGTGAAGTTAGCCCAACAAGGACGGGACAACATTGAATCAAATTTCGTGTCTCTGTTGTCTGCAATCGGAAGGGAGGGAATGGGAGTATATTAGTTTCGTTAGGGAGTGAAGAATATATTGGTGAGGGTAAAAGCAAATAGGGCCGATGTGTAGAGTTAGATCCCAAGGTACATCAGTTAATAACATTTTTGGTCGCGTTGTCTGTACTCATTAGGTACGAATAGAAAGTATATTATTTTGGATAAAGAGTTAAGGATAAATTAGTGACGGCGCCAATAAATACGGCTGATGTGTGAAGTTAGTCCCCAAAGGTATCACCATTATTTTTTTGTCCATGTTATCTGCAATCGTTAGGCAATGGTTACGAAGGAATAAAGAGTACATTATTTTCGTTTACGTAAGCGATAACGTCGTGACGGAGACCTTACATTCTGGCGGATATGTGAAATTTGCCCCAAATAAACTTCAATTAAAGAAAATTCGGGTCGGTGTTATCTGCAATTGTTATGGAGGAATAGAGATTATTTTATTTTCGGTAGGAAGCGAACGATAATATAGTGGCGCCGACACCAAAATATCGGGGACGTATGAAGTTAGCCCCTCAAGGTGCCACAATTAATCAAATTTCAGGTTGACGTGGTGAGTAATCGTTAGAGAGGAATATGGAGTTTAATATTTTCGCTATACAGAAAACGATAACTTGGTGATGGCGACAATTAAAAGAAGGTGGATGTGTGGATTTAGCCTCTAAGGTAGCCCAATTAATCTACGTTACTGTCAGTGGTATCTGCAATCGTTATGGAGTTGTTAGGGAGGAATAGGGAGTCTAAAATTTTCGTTAGCGAGTTAACGATAACTTGGTGATGGCCCCAGAAAATATTGACCATGTGTTAAGTTAGCCGTCCATGGTACGCCAACTAAACAATTTCCGGTCGGCGTTGTATTTAATCCTTAGAAAGTAATAGGGAATATATTATCTTTGTTAGGGAGAGAACCACAACTTGGTGACGGCGTCAGCAAATATGGCGTATGTGTGAAGTTAGCCATCCAGGAACCACAATCAACCAATTTTCGTGTTGTCCTTGCCTTTGATCGTTATGGAGGAATAAGAGGTATTTCATTCTCGTTAGGGAGTGATCGATAACGTAGCGATGCCGGCACTAAAACATGGCGCATGTATGAAGTTAGTCCCCAAAGGTACCCCCAAATCAAATTTCGGGTACCTGTTGTCTTCATCTTTAGGGAGAAATAGTGAATATGCAAATTTGACTAGAGAATGAAGGATAACTTGTTGACCGCCCCAGCAAATATGGCAAATGTGTGATGTTGGCTCCCCAAGGAGCATTCAATTTTAAATTTTATTCTCGGCGTGGTCTACATTTGCTATGGAGTTTTAGGGAGAATTAGAAAGCATATTAATATTGTTTAGTAGTGAACGAACTTTTTGACGACGGCAGCAATTAAGCCCGATTTCTGAAGTACACTCCCAAGCTACGATATTTAATTAATTTCCGGGTCGGGGTTATTTGCAATAGTTAGGGAGGAATAGGGAGTACATTAGTTTGGTTAGGGAGTAAGGCAAAGACCTGGTGACGGCGATACTAAACATGGTTGATATTTCAGTTTAGCACCCCGAATGTACCCCAGCTAATCAAATTTCTGGTCTTCTTTTGTTGGTTACGTTATGGTGTAGTTGGTGAGAAATAGCGAGTATATTATATTTGCTAGGGAGTGAACGGTAATTTGTTGGCGGCGTAAACAAATATGACACACATGTGAATTTAGCCCAGCAACGTACCAGAATTAATAATTTTGGAGTTGGCGTTGTCTGCAATAGTTTTGGACGAATAGGGAGTATTGGGAGTGCACGATAAGTTTGAGATGGAGGCACTAAAACATAGTGGATAGATGAATGTATCCTCCAAAACGTACACCAATTAATAAAATTTCTGGTCGGCGTTTTCTGCAATCCTTACGAAGTTGTTGAGGAGGAATAGGATGTATATTATTATCGTTAGGGAGTGAACTAGAACTTAATGACAACGACTAAAAATATGTGGTTATATGCAGTCACCCTACCAAGGTGCCACAAATAATCGAATTTCGATTCTGCAATTTCTCCAGTTGTTAGTGTCTTCTTATTATGAATATGGAGTACAGTATTTTCTTTAGGGGTAAACGATAACTTGGTGTCGCCGACACTAAATCATGGCGAATATCTGAAATATCTGAATATTCATTATTCGGGTTGGCGTTGTCTGGCAACGTTAGGGAGATTTTAGAGAGGAATAAGGGATATATTTTTTTTGTTAACGAGTGAACCACAACATGGTGACGGATTCAGCAAATATGACCGATGTGTGAATTTAGCCCCGCAAGTTTGCTGGAGCTGTCACTAGGTTATCGCTTACTCCTAAAGAAAATTATGTACAATCTATTCATCCCTAAAACTTCGTAACTATTGCAGATAGCACCGCCCATAAAACTGGTTAATTGTGTTAACTTGAGGCTAACTTCACACAATACTTATGTTGCTGGCATCGTCAGCAAGTTATGCTGACTTTCTAACGAACATAAAGTAATCCTCATTTTTCCGAACAACTCCCTATCGATTTCAGATAGCGCTGACACGATAAATGATTAATTGGGGTACTGTAGGGGCTAACTCAATATATCGGCTATATTTGCTTGTTTCCGTCACAAAGTTATCGTTCACTCCCTAAAGAAAATTATATACTCCTCATTCCCCCTAACGATTGCAGAGAACACCGAGTAGAAAATTGAATAATTTTGGGTACCTTAGGGGGTAAAAATCTCACATCCGCCATGTGTCTATGTCCCCATCACCAGGTACCGCTTATTCTTTAATGAAAATAATGTACCCCCAGTTCCTCCTTACCTATCCAGTAACGATTGCAGATAACAACAACACGAAAATGATCTGTGTGACTTGGGCGGTTATTTTCGAACATTAGCCATATTGCTGGAATGATGACCAGGTTGTTGTTCTCTAAATAACAAAAATATTATACTCTCTATACCTCCCTAAATCTATCTAACGATTACAAAAAATGACGACCCGAAAACGTATCCTTGGCGGCTAACTTCACACATCGGCCTTATTTTCTGACGTGGCCATCAAGTTATTGTTCACTCCTAAAGAAAACAATATACTGCATGTTCTTCCTTACCGATTCCCGAGAACGCCGACCAAAATTTGATTAATTGGGTACCTTTGGGGGGAAGAAATTTGACACATTGGTCATAATACTCACGCAGTGATCAGGTTGTCGTTCACTCTCTAACTAAAATAATATACTCTATAACAACTCCCTAAAGATTGCACACAACACCAAATAGAATTTGATTAATTAGGGCACCTTAGGACTATAATTTCACACGTCCTACAAATGTTAGTGTCGCCGTCACCAAATTATCGTTCACTCCATAATTAAAATATTTTCCTTGAGGTCTAGCTTTAAATATCCGCCACGTTTTACTGTCGCTGGCACATTCTTAATGTTCACTCCATAAGGAAAGTAATATTCGTCTTTTTCCTTGCTAAAACATATAGACAACGCCGACCCGAAATTTGGTTAATTGGTTGTATTTAGGGCTAATACTACATACCCTGCACCTTTGCTAGCGGCGTCGCCCTCTAACGAAAATAGTATACACCCTATTCCTCACTAATGATTGCAGACAAAAATGATCCAAAAGCGGTTTAATTGAGGTATACTGTACAGTTAAATTCAAATATTTTCAATACTTGATGTCGCCGTCACCAAGTCCTTCATTTAGCACCTTAATTACATACTTTTTTTGCGTTTACCAAAGTTTAACACGTATAATGAGCAACACTTTTATCAAATTATCTCTTTATTACGTGATCGGAGTACTCCTCTTGTCCCTCTTGCTACTCCCTGAACTTGTGTATAGGAAATATAATCAATGCGCATCAAACGTACTTAACACAATCTAACCTAAAGTATTGATATCTAGTATTTATGAAATTAACGGATAAGTGCTGAAGAACCGCTATTTAAAAAACAATATAGCAGCATGAGCCTCTTTGCTTTTATTAGCAAATATAGTAAATGAGTTGCGCATAAACACTGTCTTGCAATTGTTACGATATGACTGTTTTGGTTCTAACCTATAATTGCTACTACTGCTCGCACAGCAATTATACAGAATGACGGGCTGCCTTATGTGCGTGTCAATATCACTAATGTTAAGACACAGCTTCGTATTATTTGGCTCTTATTTTTATCTAAATATATATTGAACAGTATTTTCAGACAAATATTTGCATCCGGACTCATTCACAAAGTACTGACCCACTTGCCGCCCTGGCCAAGTGTTCATATTGTCTTCGTAGAATAATACTTTTTTTTATTTTACTCCCTGTCAAAAACGTCCAGTACAGTTTAAATTATCTCATAATAATTTACTAACTGACGCCCTAAAGTAGTCCGAAGATTCGTTTGCTAGTCTTTAACCTTGTACTGCAAATATTTTTAATATATTAACCACTAGGACTAATCTGTGCAATGTTATGAATATTAAGAAGTATCGGTAATTGAGTTACCTTAATTGCCTACTTCTATCGTACTTATAACACATAAATATAACAACTAGCGTGCACGTCTTATTTGAGTTCAAAAACACTTTGCTCAAGCCCAGTTTAGTACTTGACTGTGCAGTCGAACCACGGAAACATTTTGTAATACCGTTAATGCGCTGCACATGGCCTTTCACACGTATATCGCGTGTTTACGATAGATGAGGTTATCAGTACACCCGTTTCAATGACGAGAATAATACGTTCACTGCGATCAAGCTCAACTTTCTTTCTCGAAGGGTCACTAGATTTGCTCGCATCCACTAAACACAGCTTCCACAGTTTTCTAACTAATAATACGAATGAATGTTACCTGCATCTTCAGCCTGTTCTTGGGCATGCTTAATGTTCATCACCATCACAATCCTCAGGTTCATATTCTCCACGGGGAAAGCTGGGGTATTTCATCTTCCTAGCAACTGACATTACTAACAGCTTCTATATCCATTATTTGGAATTGGCGAAGTTGATGCAAGCTGCAGAAAATATTTTTTTTTCTTGGGACCGGGCAGGCAAACAAAGCCTCCTTGCACGTTGCCTTCGTTGAGATGTGTGTAGAAAAAGATCCACTGTTGCCACATCGACGCTTCGACAAGTGTCGAGTGGTGTCGCTGGTGTCGCACTGGGCGAACATGAAGCGGTCTTTGCGGCAGTAAATATCAACTGTCCTGCACTGTATGAGAAAGTATGTATGGGTTTTCTCTGTCAGAAAATGAATGACACAAAAGCCATAGAGAGGCAATTCCAGAGAAATATTGTCATAAAGCGAGCTTCATCCAAATATTAGATCATTTCCTGATTGAAGTCCACGATATTCTTTCGCAGAGGACACTAAATAATTCAAATTAATTTTTTTATTACCATTATAGCTTTCCAAAATAACATTGACGGTAGGTTCTTAAAGAAAGTGGAGAATTGCTGAATACCAACGATCCTTCTTCGAAAAAATGACTCAGACTCTAACAGGAAAGAGTAAACTGCCAAAAGACGTGGATGCAGAAAAAGGTGTTTCATTACCCAAGAAAATTCAAGAAGCTGCAGCAAAATGCCATCCTATATGTTTCTAGTATATACATCGCTTTCTTCGACTGTTAGCTAAACTCCCCGCGAGTAGAGAAGAAGCACTGCCACTTCCCGAAATCTTAAATCTTGTTTAAGGTCCCACACGCGTGAAGATAAATGGCAAAGGATTGGCTCCATTCAGCATTCATTTCTATGTTATTCCAAGAGTTAATAAAATAATAGAGTGGATTTCAAAGCACAAACGTAGATTACATTTTCCTCAGTAGATCTAAAGTTTAGATATTTTTAGATCATTTTGTGAAATATTATAATTAACTCATACATTTGTGAGACAATTTCTGCTCTTTATCAACCTTCGTTAAGAATTTAAAGATCCGTGATGAATTTTTTAGTACTTTGAAAAGCATTAGACGTTAGCCAAATTCTAAACAAAAAATTGTGAAACCCGGCGAATATATAACACGGCTATAATGTTTAATATTATAATGTAGTGACTTTTGTTGTTTAAAAGTATAACGTCAAATTGAATAAAAAGGATATAATTTCCCGCCCTCAATCCTTTCTTCTTTCCGCCGAGTTGTCCACTCCGAAACTTGGCTCTAAATCCAACACTGTGCATACGTGCATATTAAAAAATGTCATCAAGTAATGACGTGTACACATTTTCTTTTCATGGTTTATGTCTTCAAACTTCCAAATCACATAGCGTTATAATCGCTGGCGCTACTATGAATGTTCAGGTAAATCTAAATCATTATGGCCGTAACACATATAATTCTCTCGTAAATGCATATAACTCGTAAATGCTCGTATCTCGAAATTATCAAGTTGGTTCAGAAAGCAATTACTAGAGCTAAGACTCGCTTCCTATTGCAGATAGAAATTTGAAACAAAAATATGCATACAGAAGTGCATATACAGAATATATTGGCGATGGTGCTGAAACCTGTGGTTATCAAGGCAATACCTCTTTGTTCAAACATTTAATTTTGATTTTTTTTAAAGCGCTAACTTTTGAACAGCTTTTAGAGGTAACATTTTCTATAATTCAAACCCTTTGAAAGCTATAACTGATAACTTTTAGCTCGACATTGCGGCTTAGACGGGACCGCGTCTAACAACGAATCGATAATCCCGGATTCAATTCCTGACCAGGATATTAGAGACTTTTCTAATGCCTGGTGCTCTGAGTAACACTCAGCTTCATATCAAACTGAGTACCAAAGGGTCCATGGTATTCGTGGCCAGCTTGAACGGTACAAGCGGCCGAGAAAGTGGAACTGACCACCCAACGCACTTGGAGCCGAGATGTGAGAAGCCCTACCTCCACATCCCCCATATGAAGTTCACAGCGCGTGCGCATCTTTTAGAGGATACTTTTACATTTTTCAATACACTTTGATATCTATGAGAGCTAATTAGAAGGTCGTCATTAATATATAGTGTAGAGGGCTTCAGGAGACTTTTCGAATTCAGTGTCTCAAAGATAATGGTGAACAAAGGTTCTAAATTAAAGTGAATTACGGAATTGGAAATCCGAATAAAAAGATAAAATTTTCGTAATAGGAATGCTTCTACAGAGTCAAATTTCAAATTTTAAATAGAAACATGATTTTGTTTTGCTTTCCTTGAAACAAATAATAAATATTTAGGAACCTTGCAGAAAATGATTTCTTATACTTCACATCGTCTGAAAAGTACAAGAGTTAATCGGTAAATTAACGCTGGACTTCCAATTAGTTCTCGTTGACCTGCTGAAAGATACGAGATAACATAACGTATCTCATTGTCTCATGATTTTTGAAATGTCATGTTTATTTCAAAGCAATAATAACAAACCACTTTTTCTGTTGGAGATTTTGAACTTTCAGCCTCGTAAAGGTATTAGAGAGACGCCATTCCTTTCAAAACTGTATCCGTTTGATTCCGCATATCGAGGTTTAAGTTTAGTTTCGAACTTTTTGTTACAATTCCGTTTGAGTTACAGTATCCGAAATATCCGAAAGCATTTTACAACAATTTAATTTGGACTTACTCTTATAGCAGCAAAACGGCTCTTGTATTAAAAGTTGTATCCTCTAAAAGTTGTTGAAATTTTACCGTTCGTTCAAAAGAGGACAAACTTAACAACTATTGGTATATAAAATTGTCTAGTAACCATTCGTAGAAGTATTCCCTGGACGTACTGTTTTCTGCAACATCGTCATGCAATTCTCCATGTGCTCTTTCCTATAAGCATGCTTTAAATCAAAGATCTGTCTGCAAGAGGAACCAAATTAAAGCACCCAACTTCACTTACAAGAACATCCTGCACACTCCACAAGGGCGCTTTTCAATAAAAAATTATTTCATAGTTTAACACTTTGAGGCAATTAAAAATCTACTTCAAACAGTAAATTTCATAGTTTTTAAGTTACTTGTCTTGTACCATAAGAAGAGGTTTGTTTTCCATTCAACGTATTGTATAGTTGCATCCAAATTCTAAATACATGATAATGCCAATATGTATGTGATTATATATGGTAATTCAGAATCACTTAAACTGAGTAGAATTGCCTTTTCTAAAATATTAATGAATGCGGGAAATCGTCATTTCCTCCCGAGGTCCTCAATTATATCTGATCTACATCTTCTGCATTCTTGTCCGTTTACTGCAATGCGTGGTATACTTATTGTGCTGAGAAAATTGCATATACGAGAGCTCATGACTGTATACACAGGATTGTCAAAAGAAAGCCCTATCGCTTCCGGCACCCTACTAGCTAGCAGTGAGGAACAACTAAAGAAAAAACAGGCACTGTGTAAACTAACAATTAGTCTTGGAACTGTTCAAATAGTTCATTGTGATTGACTTTCAATTTCATCTATACCTTTAGGCATCGATGGTTTAGGCCCGGATCGAATAGGAGAAAACATGCATGTGAAAAAGTGGTTCAGGGTGTCATTTGAAAGTATTACCGTGACATTTGACTCGTGCGACTTAGAACAATGGGAAAACTTAATCGGAATAGGCGGTCAAAGGCCATATCACTCGAATTCAAAGCCAACCCACATACAATTAAGTTACTGTCATTCGGCAGTACGCTCTATAATTTTAAAAATGTTACATCTGATGTGCAACCTGTGAACGCTGGAAGTCTGCTGCTAAACTACACTTCCCAGAACGGTTCATCCTTTCATTTTAGCGAAAGTGACATTAAGTTTTAATTTATTTTATTGCACTAGACACCTACGGCCCAGGCTTAAAGAAGATGCGAAAGAATGCATGAGGGAGTCTGCCAGTGCCCATATATAAAAAGTGTGACCATGGATAAACCATAGGTAATCTCATTCAGGAAATCCTCATATCGAACTCAGAATTTCTCAAAATTGAAATCAAGCAAATGTTCAATGGGCGCTCTGCAAAAAAAAACAAATATATAACAGTTTCAATAACAGTTTCATATATATATGCTCAAGAGTGTCGGCTAGGAAGGGGGCAAGAGGTAGAACATGCCCCCTTCCCCGGACTTCAGATTTTGTTGTTTTTACTATTCTATTTTCACATATTCGGTGTATATTTTTATACTTTTACTGCATGCATTTTGTAATGGGTACTTTGGACATTGCCGTTAAATTTTCTCATGTATTGCCTTATTAATTTTAATCTATATAATCACAAATCTGCCACTTTATACCTACAATAAACACTTTGTAAAACTTCGGAAGTAATAGCACGAATCCCATCATTATACTATGGTCAGAATTATAATGTATAGATGACTTTATTATACACAATTTTTCTCTAAGCCTAGAAGATAAACCATCCAACTCACGTAGTCACCCAATCAGGTGGTGTGTGATTTTGAGAGTGTGTGCGAGAAAGAGCAAGGGTTGGAATATTCCTTTCTTTAGGAGAAAACATTATCACATGTCCTGGTTTCTGGAAATATATTTGTAAATTCTTGTAGTATGTAGCAAATAATGGAAACCTTTAGAAAGTCAGCTTCCAGTCATCAAAACATGGAACCTAACACTATTTTTAGTTCAGGTGAACCACCAGTTGAAATTTACTGAAAGGTGTAATTTAAATTGTTCAGTACAAATTACCTTTACCGAACCTGGGGAAACCAAAATTACTTTCGAAACCTATGGTTGTTAATCCATACTCTTAATGAATCGAGTAGTCCATACTCATTAACGTTATACACGAAAGATAAGGGGAAATGTCTTTTACTATCAGTTCTTAAAAATGGGGCACGATATTCATGCTCTGTAATTTCTGATAATATGTTGCAATTTACCTTCATCTTTAAAGCGTGTTTCATATATATATATATATATATATATATATATATATCCATCTAAAAGTGGATAAAAGGTCGCTTAAGGCCTGACATAAATTAAAAAAATAGAGAGAGAGCTAGATAGTACTATTTAAACAAGAAATGTTATGACACCGCTAATGCAAAATCCCGTAAATGTATTAGAAAGTGCAAACTTCGGAGCAAATGGTGTTGCAAAATCGAAATCCTATAGTATTCACTCTACAATATACTGTGTGATTTAATTTTAATATTATACACCCAAGCTTTTGTAGCTTCCAGAGTAGAAAACAAATATAGAGCAGGTACTCAAAATCCAAAAGAAATAACGAATGAAGAGCAGGGACTCAGGCTCCAATTGAAACAACGAATAAAGAGCAGGTACTGAGGTCCCAAAACAGATGACGAAGGAAGAGCACGTACCCAGGTTCTAATAGAGACAACGAAAATGAAGATCAGCTACCCAGGCTTCAATAGAGACAACGAATGAAAAGCAGGTACTCATTCTCCAACAGAGCCAACGCATGAAGAGCAAGGACTCAGGTTCCAATGGAGACAACGAATGCAGAGCAGATAATCAGACTCCAATAGAGACAACGAATAAAGATAAGGTATTAATGATCCAATATAGATAACGAATAGACAGCAGGAACTGAAGCACTCAGAAAAGTAAGGATCAAAGTATCCACCCTACCAGCACAAAATATTAGGCCACTATCAGCCAAATACTATGCCCGTATCGGCCAATATGGAACATTGTTGGTCCGGTAATGGGACGAAATCCTGTGTTGCTATGACAGATTCCTAGGTTCCTCATCCACTACCTCAAAATGGACTAAAATTCAGTTAAATAGGTAAGGAAGGCCTAACGAGATCCAACCTTAAAATTTAAGAGACAAAGAACGTATAACTTTGTCCCAAGAAGACCAGAAAAAAGGTGAGATTTCTTCGCTGTCCAAAACTGGGGCAAATCTTATTCAAATTGGTATACAAGTGATGTAAATTCCACTTGCCAGACACCCGAAAGAAAGAAATTGCCTGACTCCGTTTTATCGATTTAGGTACAATGGGACGTTGATCCTAGTATCCTATATTGACATGTTTCATGAAGGTAAACAGGAAATATCAACGACGGATGATTCGGATGATTTGGTAAATTGTAGAATAAAAGTTGAAAATAATGTTGAAGCTTCTTCTGAAGTTCAATATATTAAATTCAATGGAGTTAAGTTTGATTTTGAAACTGTGGAGTTAATGATGAGCTCGTATTATGGTGATCGTTTGGTTCTGATGAAAAAACATAATCATTGTCATCTAGGTAAACGTTGTAAGCCATGTGGTGAAGACGAATGTGTATATATTGGAGACGCTATCGTCAACTGTCTTTAAATGTTTTCTTTTGGCGAAAAGTTTGGTATTGATGGTGAAATATTGGAAATGATGTGAAGTGTTTTCTGTTTTCAGATGAACCAAAGCTGATTGGAAAAATGATACTAAGTTCTTTGTTATGTTATGTATTGTGCTGTAAACTGGATGTGACTTGTATTTGTTGCTTTGCAGCAAATCCTCAGCATGTATTTGCAGCTATGGTTACTGAGAAGTTGGATTTCGGAAATCTAAAGTAATTCTATGAAATGAGGAAGAATTCTCAACTGAAAATGGAGTTTAGCCAGGTGAAGTAATTGAATATAGTTCTGCGTGAAACGGAACAATTCCATTTTAATGTCCACATTCAAGTAAGTCATTTTATTTCTATTGTGTAAACTAATTTCTAGTCTTTTTCAGGAAGACCCGGCGAAAGTGTTATATTGTAAAACGCACTATTTAAAGAACATAATTAGGTTTTGTTTTAATTTAAAGTTTTGGAACAAAATATTGATAAATTACCATAGAGCATGTAAATGTTGACATTGTTGATATAGAATACGAAGATTCGACATATTGGTTCTGAGCCTGAATTATGTTTACCTTTGTATTGGTGTATCATGTATAGGCTGTGATATAAATGGATGAGATTGAATGGATCGAGTTGCTTATTAATTATTGTAGTTCAGCACAAAGGTAACTTTTTGGTATATAGTGGTCATATATGATGGGTTGGGATAAAAGGTTGATGTCACTCACATATATTTGTTGCTAATTGGGAATTACGCAAATATATACTATGTTCTTCCCGTCAGACTGCTATATGTTTCCCTATCTCGTTCTTTGGGAACAAATATACAATTAGGTGTACGCTGTTTTAAAGGAAAGTCCACCTTACTCTTATTATCTTTCTCCAATGGTAATCTCGGCATTTAGAGGATATTGGTTTAAGGAAATATATCAGTTGTCAGTAAGTTAGCAGATCAAATATTTTCTTATGGTATTACTAGCACACGGCTTCGTTGTCAGTGTTCACTGTCATGGGTCTTTCCTAGGCTTTGTGATTCTCATTTGATCGTCGCGTCTACTAGAAAGAAAATTGAAACTTTTGTATCAGCGGAAGAATCTGTTTATGCAACTCAGAAAATATTGCTCAGAGAAACTTCAAATTTTGAAGCCCGAACAGATTATTTGTGGTTTGCGTTTGTTTTTACCTGATGTATTTAGAACACCAGTTTATCTTTACTGTTGTAAAAAAATCATCCAGAGTATCCCAAAAGATAACATTATTTTATAAGAATACGCATTTCAAAATAAAACATCCAGATTATTATAAGTTGTAAATAAGAATTTCTCAGACACAAAATGAGGCGACCTATGGAAAAGATACTTAACCCTATGCCTTACCTTTGTCTATGTGTCCTTTTCTCATATACCGCCGCAATTATATTTTAGCTGGAGTTGTATATGAACGAAACTACAGTATAAACACGTCAAATAGATCTGCTGTAAAATTTTGAATGAAGTCTTATCTTCGTCATTGTTTTACAACCATTTTATACGGGTATTTTGTCATTTGCATAGTATTTTCCGTCTATGTCTACAAGAACTACGGTAATTGTTAAATTAAATGCTTTCTTACTTTCTAAAACTCCTTGGTGAAACCAAAACCTAGTACCAAAAGATTTTATAGCTCTCAATTAAGTACTTACGTGTCCCTCAACTTCTCTTCTTGGTCCAAGGGAACTACATGACACAGTGCAATGACCATATTTTGTATCTTCTCATTTCCAAATGTTCTTTTCACAGAAACATAGGTCGGATCATCTTGAAATGCTTTCCATGAGGATATAATTGCATAGGAGCTTATTATTAAACACGCGATGAAAGACACTCCCCATATGAGCCTGAAAAATATGTTATGATGTATAATTTAATAACTAAATATTAATTTTGATGTATGAAAGAAAATGTACTTACGTTTAAAGAATCACTTGGATTAACCATAAATAATTGTGTAGTACTCTAAGTAATGAGTAATTTCCAGAAGCATTTATTCCGATATGATATGGCGTCATTAAATCTTTTCAGCTATTTTGTTTACATGCGACAATTCTAATTGATTTCACTGTTATTGTTTGTGATTAAATTACAATTACAAATATTTTTCTCAAGTAACGAGAATCAATAAACTGAATTATTTAGGAGATTCATTTTGAATTATGCCTTAATACTAAATTCTAAATCCTTACAATCCATCTTCAGATAATGGCAACATCAGAGGAACAAAGGTAAAACTATCGATTTATTCATTATATGATTGATCAGTTTATTGAACTTTTCATTCGTTATTGTTTTCTTGGAGGGAAAAAATACCCTTGCAGTCCACATGCGACCTGAGGAGTACCTATTTGAAACGTGTCGTATGGGCATTGTTATGCTATCCTAATTGAAATCAATCGCATTCTCTTTAGCAAATAAAGATACGTTTTCCCACAATACACATAAACCGAATTAGTAATTTATTACGTAAATATTTGTATCGGCATAGAGATACGGTAATACATTTTCTTACATACATTTTCTATTTTGTAGTGTCGCAGAATATTTCTAATAAATCCAATTTCAGTAATCGTAAACAATCATCCATCCAATCCAGTTTTGTAATATATACAGTTTTCCAGAATTGAATATAATTTCCGATGGAGTTTTCGTGCACGTTACTGCAATATATAAAAGCACACTATTTAGAAACTACACTATTCTTACATTTAAAATACACATATTGATTGTTTTGGCATTAGATTGGCGACATTTAATTATGCATTTGTTTATTTACGAATATTTTTAATATAACACATGGGGACCATTTTATATTGAAACATTTACAAAGTGGACAAGAACAATAAGAATTTCAATACCATTGTACATCGATAACAAATAACATTTTTATCTGAGCTCTTAAGCTGGTCTCCGGGGTAAGATATCGAATTTCTGTTTCAGATAATTATACTTCCAAGTCATTCTAATTATAATCGGCTTTAGAACAAAAGTAATTCTAAACTTGTTTGCATACAAATGGGCTATATTTCATATTGGTTATATAGGATACAATAGTTTATTCGTGAAGATAGTTTCACCCTGAAAACGACAATTAACGATTTTTTTAAAGGAAAGTGAATCACCAATCTTGCAAATAACTAGCGGCAATTTTGTATTCATTATTTCTTCATTCCGGAATGCACGTAATTAAGGAACTCTGACTCGAATTAAAGCAACAAAGAAATGTATAATTCAATCTAGCTTAGTAAGAATTTGAGTGAAACACGCCATGAACCATACAGTAGAGTAACTTTCAATATTAGTAGAACATAGGCATAGCAAACAAGTAGTTATGTACAGACTGATTGGGAATTTCTGTGAGCAATCCTAATTACGGGGTAATGTGAGTTGAGCATTGAGAAAAGTGAGTATGCATCAGTAAGAATACCATGGCCACTGAAACAAGAAACAATATTTGTGTATGTATATATTGAATGATATAAGCTACATAATGTGTATGTTTTCAGGGAAATAGAAATAACTGAACACTTTTTAGGAATTTCCAACCAATTATAGGTATATCGCAGGTAACAAATTTAGATTTATCATATCAATTCTCCACGGCAAATCTCTACTCCACTAGATGCGTCTAATATCCACGTACATGCTTTTCTGGAGATTGAAAGTGTATTACAGAAACTGAGTTAAGGAAATTAGAACCTTAATTACTTACTTACTCTATGGCTCACAGAACTCGCAAGTTTATTGCCGCAGCAACAAACGTCTGTCATAGGATTATATTTGGTGGTAAGATCATGTCAGTTTTCAGTATAAATACTTACTTCTCGAAGATCTCTTCTAATAGTGTTCTGCCAATGACACCTCTGTCGTCTTAAACGCTCTTTCTCTCCGTCTTCCAAAACATAGTGAAATATAATCTTCGCGTTTCTCCCATACGAGCTACTTGGTTTGCCCACCTTAGTAGTCACGATTGCATGATACAACATCGGGTGAGTCGTACGGTCCGTGAAGTTCTTGATTATGGAATTTCAGAGATGCAATGCAAATATTTTAGGTTACTATACGCTTCGCTTGTAACGTAACATTGCGTTACATATTTATTCCATATACCTGCACATTTCATAAATTTTAGGTTGGTATACGGTTACTATGTTACCTTTTATTTCTACCGTTGTCTCTTATTTGCTTCTTACATAGGCTCCAAAGTATTTAAATTTGTTTACTTTCTCTATGTTCTCATTCTTAATTGTTATATATCAATTTCCCCTCTTGTTATCTTGTTTTATCCATGTTTAACTGTAGACAAATTATAGGACATATTATTACCTATCCGTTCTACTGATCGGGTCGCTGAGATCAATTCTCACTAGTTCAAAAAGTGTCATCGGAATTCCATGTTAAGTATTCCTTTAGTGAGATAAGATATAGTAAAGTTTGAACAAATCCGTAAACGTTATTCACGAACAGACTCCGAAAACCATATAGTGCATTTCTCATATATTATTAATTCATGCTCTATTTTGTTTGATGGAATGATCGTACATCATCAACTACTTTGTTTGTCACTATTAATAATTGTTGGCCTGAAACAACAACTGTTAAGATATACTAGTGTTGCCAGAAAATAAGGAGCGCCAACAACTGAACACACATTAAGTTATATTTTATCGTCTATATGTCATGCATTTATAAAATAACAATCTATTTAAGATTGAGACGGAGAAATACGTTCCCAGGTCTCCATAACATGATATTCTACGCACTACAAGACAAGTAAATAAAATATTTCAGGTGTATGCATAAGTTTTTGTCGGTTTTTGTGGTAAAGAAAACACGTAATTTTCAAAAAAAAATAATTTTGTTTTATTCAAAATATTGACCATCGGCTTCTACACATTTCGCCCATCTTTCAGGTAATTGATGCATACAATGCCAGAAAAACTGCTTGTCTTTTGCGGGAAACCATTCGTCGAGCCATTTCACAACGTCTTCGAAATTGCTGAAGTGCTGCTCTGCGAGCGCGTGCCCCATTGATGCGATGAGGTGATAGTCAGTTGGCGACAGGTCTGGGGAGTACGGCGGGTACGGAAGGATGTCCCATCCAAGCGATTTTAAGGTGTATTTCACTGGTTTTGCTGTGTGAGACGGCGCATTGTCGTGTAACACAATCACTTTGCCATGTCTTCGGGCCCATTGCGGTCGTCTTTCGATCAATGCCTAATTTAAATTAATCATTTGTTGGCGATAGTGTTGTTCATTAACGGTTTCGCCGGGCTTCAAGAGTTCATAATACACAATACCGCTTTGGTCCCACCAGACACAAAGCATGGACTTCCTGGCGAAGCGATTTGGCCTTGGTGTTGAAGGACCGGCTTCGCCAAGTGAAAGTCACGATTTTTTCCGCTTCGGGTTTTCAAAATAAATCCATTTTTCGTCACCCGTCACAATTCGATACAAAAAGGATTTTCTTTCATGGCGTTGAAGCAGCATTTCACAAGTGACTTTACGATTTTCCATTTGACGTTCATTCAAATCGTGTGGGACCCATTTACCCAGATTATTGATCTTCCCCATTGCTCGTAAACGTCTGCTGATTGTTTCTTGTGACACATTTAATACTTTTGCCAATTGCTGTTGAGTTTGAGTTGTTTCATCCTCCAATAACACCTGCAATTGCTCGTTTTCGCACTTTTGTGGTCTACCAGAGCGCGCATTGTCTTTCACATTGAAAACACCACTTTTAAATTGTGGAAACTATGTCTCACATGTTCTAATCGATGGAGCGTGTTCACCATATGTTTCTACCAGCACACGATGACTTTCAACCGCCTTTTTCTTTTGATTAATAAAAAAAGCAGTGCGTGCCGCAAATGTTCTTTTTCAGGCACAAACTTAGACATGAACACTGAACGATAAAACAAAGACGCTCGTGTTTGGCGGGCTCAACTTGTGTTTGTGTGTAGTTTAATGTCAGACCAACAAAATGACGTATGTCTCAAATGAATACACTGCGTACTTTTCGCTGGCACCATCTTTTAGGTAAACCGGAAACTACTTATGCATACACCTGGTATTCCTTGTATGTGTAAATCGACAACATACTTGGGCAAATTACGTTTATTGTTACAATATATTCATTCGAACACTTTAGAATATATCTATTAGTCAAATAATTGTGACCCATTTTTGAAACGCTAGTAAATCTATTTTTATTTCCTTAAAAAGAACATTATCCTACAAGTGTTGACCTTATTCCTTATTTGCCAAGATACCGGTTATAATTTATATGTATTTGTTACAGTAAGAGCGAATATGTGAATTCATTAAGAAACGTGAAAACCCATCATACAAGTAAGAGTTTCTGAAGACAACTACTTAATTTTAAAATTAAGAACACCTTTGAAATAATTTATATCCTCAGGCTTGTTGTGTTATATACAAAGTTTACTACCCTTATTTATATTAATATATTGATTACCAGTTATCTTGAAAGTGCCGATTGCAACAGTTAAAACAAATGGAATGTTACTGAACTGCTTATCATATTAATAACAAGCATATGTTTACGATTGCCCTGTTTCGTCATCATGAATTATTTTAAAGATTGTTTAAGAACAGAGTCCCATTACACTTTCATGGTACGTATGAAAAATGTACGTCATTACTGTGGTCACATACTTATGCTGGTATTATCAGTAACAATTGAAACATAATTGTCCGAAGAAGATCTAAGAAGCTGTACAAAACTTGCATGTGAAATTTTGTTGAAAACAAGTAGTTTTTTTGGAGAGTATGGGTCCATTGCAATTGAATATGGTTTTGAGTTGAAATGTCTTGGACTGCGTATAAACTGTCTCGAAAATTGAAATGGTACAATGATAGATAAGAAAAATGTTCTTGGATAAACCACTAACAGTATATTAAATTAAAATATGTTTGCTGCTATCTACAAAGTAGAGTTTAGTAATTAATGTACTATTTCATTGCATGAACAGGTTTTTAATATAATATACTATTATTCTACATTTACTATTGCGAACGGTAGTGAATTACTATCCATCATTCATTTTCCTAATATCGTAATTAGAATAAATATTTCTCTATTGACCATAAACTAAGCAAACTGTAATTTAATTCCATTGAATGTATATATGGAAAATTTGTTAAACACTAAGATTCAAGATCTGATGTCAATAGGCTTGTAGTGTTATCAAATTCTTAAAAGTTCTATAGCTTGCACATTTAATATTCACCAGTAATGGTAACTGCCATATATGAAATACAACGTGCAGTTGCTAAACTGTGAATATAATGCTAGATTAAACTTGGTAACCTGAAAAATGACATGGTTTATATTTTCTGAGTTACATTTTGGTCAATAAAGCTATATATCTTACTTCTCAACAGTTGTGGCATTCCTTTTGACTATGTATCTTAAACCATGGAAAGACGTAATCCCGAGATAATATCTTAAACATTTCATATCTGAAAAGACAGAGATCCATGGATTACAGTTTAGTAGTAAAGCATAGAGTGGGCAAACATCACCCAGTTCTGAAAGATAGTTCTCAAGGATTCAAGATTAGGTTAAAAGATAATATTGTAATTTTATGAACTTAGAAAGACAGGCACTATATTTCGAAAAAATCAACTCTTAACTAAAATCTCAATGTTGATTTAAATGTAACACAGAACTCAAACATCTGCAGTGGATGCATGATATTCCATGGATTGATGTTAAGAAAACAAAATATTACTGGCAGGACTCAGTATATCAGAACATTACGAACCCCAAATTAGGTAGATCATTAAAAGCTGAAATAATATATAATTTCTAATTATTATTGTTTATTAATATATTTAGCACAAGATTACTAAGTAATGGCACACTTCTGTGACAACGATCGACCGGAGAACTAGTCAGGACAAGCATAAATCATCCGAAAATAAAACACTTCTGATTAATATAAAACGCTTTGTGATCAATGGATCTAAAGGCATGGCTACATAGAAAAACAGGGAGATAGAAAAGACATGAAATTGAGGGGATCAAAGGTGCAGAATAAGACGTGAATCGAGCAGAATGAAATACTTTTGGTGTATTTGTTAATTATTGATCACTCTACCTATGTTTATAGTTCTGTAGATGGCCTGCATCGAAATTCAACAAAGTGTAAATGAATTCTAGCTAAAGCAAATGAATCTGAATCTGAACCATAGCCTAGGACTAGAGGGGCAAGAAATATTCCAGGATAGTCGCTGTTAAAATATCAATATTTGACAACGCATGTTGAGTTTATACAATGAAAATCATTATAGGTTGGCGTCTAAAATCGCCGAACTTGGTCCGCCTCAATCAGAATAACTGTACTGAATAGTCAAGATAAGACCAAACAAATAATTTGCTCCCCATAGTACGTTGTTGTTCTTTGGTGCTAATTTGCCCCTAGAAATCCTCTTGAATTATTATTTTAAGGTCAGATCGGAGGAGTCTTAAAGTTTCATCGGTCCAGCCGTAAGACTTTAAAAGGATTCTGCCCCACACCATATCAAGTCAAACCTGGCAGTCCTCAAGTTCTGTTATTATGATTTCGATGCAAACATGAAGCAAAATTGATGATACGTTTTAAGAAAATTCAGTGGTAAAGTCGCTTTCAAGAAGAATTATATCAAATAATTACATGGTGTTGTACTTATGTTTTGGCTGTTTCTTCCAAAATTAAGTAAAGGTTCACTGAAATGGGATATGATATTATAATTGAGAAGGTTCATTCGACTGTAATGTTGTCAATTCCCTGTTATTTGAATTTTTCCAATATTTTTATCAAATGTCGACCCCGATTTCGTTAGGTTTCGGTATCCATGATTTTACGATATGGGTTTCCTATTGCCCGGTTTTTTGCCTGTGTGTACATTAAGAAGCTTGTCAAAATAGTTTTTGCATTCATCGAGAATTTTAATCGGATATGCCAGAAAGATCTTAATATTCGTTTCTAATCATTCAGAGCCGCAGGTGATAACACTTTCTCTACGAGTCTATCAATGTCCATAGATTTCTAATGTTATTTGCCTTACAATTTTCCACTATTTCCTGAATTTTCTGTGTCTGATATTTTCACTTTATGTTTCAAAACCCGCTTGTGGCATTACGCTTTCCTTTTCTGTAGTGTTTGAACTTGCTTCGGTTTCATTTTTTAGCCATCGCTACCTTGCTTGAATTCGTCCCTTATAAATCTTAATGCATTTTTCATTGAACCAAATGTTGTATTTCTGTCATTTCTTCTTACCTTCACCTTCTTTAGCTTCGCCCTTTACAGTGTTTCGAATTAACTCCAACATCCTATTCACAGAAAGTTCCTTAGTAGTCATGCGGATTTCTATTGTTTCGAACCTTTACCTTTCTTTTTGTGATGAACAACTTTTCCTTCATTTTTTTATCGTGATGATTGGTGTCATCTTATGTCCCTTTGTGCTATGAGGGGGAAATGTTTAATAGTAGCAGTATGCCCTAAAGCATACATTTTGTTGTTGGTACTTGCTAATGTTGTAAAACAATGTCATAAGCTTTGTTAGAACGTTATTACGAGGAGTACTGGTGTAATAATTTTTCAGTGAGCCGTTGAATATTAATTACGAATTCGTAGGATAAACCACTAGGACGCACCCTACTACGTTTGCCCTAACGTCCGTTATGTTGGCATGTCTTCATCTATGAATTTCAGCGTAATCCAATTAGTCTGTGTTTGCCATCTTGAGAGGTCCATGCGTATTTGTGTTGAAAGTACGCGCTCGTTACTGTTAGGTCTTTCGATATCGCGATGTTTATCAATCTTCCTCCATTTCTTGTCTTTTCTTTAAGACTTGGTTTGCCTATAGTACGTCTACATTTTGTTTTTGTGACAACCTTTGCATTGAAATTCCTTAATAAAAGTGTAGCATAATACTTGGGTAATCGGTGAAGAAACCTATCTAATTCTTCGCAAAATACATCGCCTTCCTCGGTCAGAGCATGTATATTTATCAAAATCATATTGTAGCATCTTATGCACATCGAAATATAGGATAGTCTTCTGTTCGCGAACTGTTATTTCTGAACTGCTGAAACGATACTGTTCTTAATGAGGAATCGCACTCGAAGAATGTGTGACTGAATTCCCCCATAGTATAAGGTGTGCTGACCCTGTGCAATGCTATCTTGATCCTACCACAAGATTTCCTCTCCTAATGTCTTTGTTAATCCTGTCCTTGGAAGCACTTGAAGAAGTCGCCTCCAAGAGATCAGAATCCTAATATTAGTTTATCTTCGGAATATTTTACCCCAGGAGAACTTGTAGAACTATTTATTGTTTCTTGACATAGTTTACTGGTGTATTGTTATCAGCTCTACGATCTCGCAGTAAAGGCAAACATCAAAGATGCAGTCCTTTGTCCACCTCTGAATCTTCCCGATGTTATTCATCTTAACACTCAGAATCGTAATGCGAAAACTATTTCTCTTTAACATGATATGTTTGTTTGGTTTTATCATCCTTTACTGTTCGTATTTTCTGCTAGGCAGAAGACAGAACTCCAAGGCAGAAGTACCGATTTTGGTCCGTCCCGGAATGTTTTTACTACTCACCATATCGTGTCAGCTTTCTCCTATTTGCCACTTTGGCAGACGCCTGGTAGGAGACCTGTAACTCCAGGACAGAATACGGAAAATATATTTTTAAAGTGAGAAAAGATGAATAAATGTTAAGCAGACAATAGTAATGGCGAAATAGGAGTTCACTAAGAAGAAATCCTTCTGCAAGACGATGGACAAAGCTTTGAAGAACAGCTTCTTTAAATACCTTAACTCGAGCATAGTGTCGCATAGAGCAAAAACATAGTCCCTACGAAACAGTGAAAAATGGAAGCCTTCTAAATTTGGACATTAAATAGAATGGAAACATTAATCTGGATACAGATGAATCGGAATGATATCTGAAGACAATATCCAAGTAGCATATCCGCGTCGGCCGTTATAGGCATATTGAATTTTACGATATCGATCGATATCGTTCAACGACATGCGGTCCGTATTGGATGGCAATGATCTTGGCCAATATCGGTCAACAATATAGATCAACAACGTGCATCGAGATACATCGACATCGCTCAATTTCGGTCATTGTCATGGTGAATATAATGCAATTTTGATTTTTACTACCTTTTAAAATGAATCCCGTTTTCATATAGGATCACCAACATAGACAACCCAACAAGAAATAGTAAAAAAAAAGTTAGCAATTGTAACAAAAAAAACACTGTTTACGTGAAGAATACTATTTTCTCCTTAGCTAAAGTTACATCAATTCGCTATGCTAATGGATTGTACAATTTCTCGACGACTGCTAGTTTGTAAAATAATGATATTTTCGATATTACGTTCATCCTGAAATTTGTAGTCTGCTCTATTGTAATCATTTCACGTTTCTTCCGCTTCTTAATTTTATTTTCTTACATTTGTTTTTGCAAAGAACTTAGAGTGCAGTGGCGATGATTACAATGAAACAGCTTCAATTGAAATAATGATGTAAAACAAATGTAAATAAATATTAATTTAACTTATCCTTATACTAAAGGGAACTTCTCTTAACAACGACATAGCCTGGAGAAATTACACTACTTTCTACCATATAAACGACACAAAATGAAAAATATTTCCCGTTTCTGGCGGTGTAATACAACCAACGTAATAAATATTACTATACATCTTGTTGGTTTATTTATGTACTTGCAGTGAGTTATTTATGTACTTGGGAATCCTTGGGTAAACACAATAAACTTTTTATCATCATATTTTATCACCATAGGGTTCATCGCTTGAATAAACATCGGTTTGCCCATATAGACCGACACTGATCAATATAGATAGCAGTTACCGACAGGTATCGATATGGTTCGGTAACGATTGTTCTACTATTTAACTTTAATTCATTCATTATGAAAAAAAATATAGAAAATCGATTTTTTCTTTCCACAATGGTTACTATAGTTTTAGAAAATACGTAACTTAGCGATACCGATAATCGATTTCGATTCCACATCGATCTACGTGTGTTCAAGCGAGCCACTCTGTCGCCTGCAGATGTGGGGCGTTATAGGTCCCATGAACGGCAAATACACGAATATTACTGGAGACAATGAAGAAAAGATAGAGAAGCTGGTGAGGACTTGTCTACTTATAGGCTGTATAGTGAAGGATGTAACTAAAGATACGGGGGGGAAAGACACAAAGAGAAAGACGTTGAATTCAACGCTTTGAGAGGATTATGATAAATAAATCTATGCTCAGATGAAAGGGAAAGTCGAGAATTACGATGAAAAAGAGGGCTGAGTTTGTCTTCAAGGACGTATTGCTTCGAGCAATATAATAATAATAATAATAATAATAATAATAATAATAATAATAATAATAATAATAATAATAATAATAATAATAATAATAATAATAATAATAAGGCGCTGTAAAGAGGGCTACAAAGACCCAGGTTCGGACAAGTCAGAACGGTCCGGCGCACACAGTTCTAGTTCCTTCTGGAACCAGTCCGAATGTAACTAACAGCCGACTCCTCTGGGCGTCATATATCGTGCCGACCGCGATGGATTTAGAACGCTGTACAGGGCCCGCAAGTTCTGCATGTTAAAGAAAAACCCATGGCTGGTTGCGAGCAGCCCTCACATCAGACCAAGAAGACAGGCCGTTCCGCTTAGTATACGCGTTAGGCGTTTAGCTAACTCGTATGTCTCCTACTGCATATACGTACAATTAAAAATTTGTGTGTAAATCTGAATGTATGTTACATATACAAGTATACAATCGTCCCTTGAATTCCACTAAATTTAGCACACGTATTCTTCTTGAATTGGGCCAGCATTTTCAGTCACTCTAGTTTTAGTTTTGCGGCCCGTTTGTCATTCTCGCCTAGTACCGTAACTCAGTAGGTCTTCCCCCCGAAACTTTCAGTTGTAGATCTTTTCATAGTTAATACAAAGTCATAACATGCGGGAATGAGGAAGTGTTTTTGTGCCTTTGATATTGCCACTTTTTAAAACTTGTATTAGCGCACCTGTAAGGCAAGATATAGAGTTTGTCCTGTTTGTCAATACTCCCGCCCCCCTGTATCTCTGCAACTAAGAGTCCGACAGACTTGAGCCATACACCGTTGGAATCTTCATAATCTCAAACGTTGGGGGCAGTTATGGCTGATTCTAAAACTGACAAGTCCTTTATATTTACTTAGTTTTCTTGATTTTTCCTATTAACTTGACATGGCAGGTTTGTCTCCCTAGATCTCAGTAACTACAAGTCGCAGAGATGAAAGATAACCGTTGGATTCGCCATGGTCCGAAACCGCTGAGTCAATTATGAACTTGACTCTATAAAGGGCAGGTTCTTCGTTTTGAATCGCTTAGTATTCACCATTTGAGATTCTTCTAGATCTCAGTAACTTCAAGTCCGACAGATGAGTCGTACACCGTTGGATTTATAATGGTCTCAAACCATGAAATTATCTATCATATAAACTCGAAAGCTGGAAGGTCGTTTTCAATCGCTTAGTATTCTGCATTTCTCTATCACTTTGAACCTCTAGATCTCAGCAGCTAAAAATCAGATAGGGTTGAACCATACACTGCTGGATTTGTCATAATCTCCAACGATGGGAAGATTTATAACTGACTCTAAAACTGACATGTTCTCTTGATTTGTTTAGTATTTACCATTTGCGACCCTCCTAGATCTCAGTAACAACAATTCCAGACATGAATCATGCACCGTATTACGTACGTATTGTCTCAAAGAAAATACGGCTGGCGTGGCTTCGACCGTTACAAAAGATGAATGCCCGCTAGCGTCACTTCCTCCCACGGCAAAGAATTGTATTAAAATAGCTTCTTAACCTAACGTCTAAGAAATATTCCACACAAAACACTATGTAATATCGAGAGACTATACAGCCCTCTGAACCATTAACAACTGAATATAACAGAAATTAAACAATAAGCGTATCTTGGACAACTGTGAGTTTATTCGTGAATACAAGTGAATATAATGTTTGAGTGCTCTCTAACGTAACCTGGGTGTGTCACCCCTAGATCCTTTAAGTAGTGAAAGAAAGATGTATCTCATTTTCATGGGGATCAGAAGCAGACGTTATTTCACACCTGGGACACAATTAAAAAAATAGAGTCTTTATGTTAATAAAAGATTGGGATCACAAGACGCGGTTACAGTTTCGTCTGGAAGTTCTTCGACCTAATTTGAATCCATATCAAAGTCGGCTGCAAACTAATGAAACATCAGCCTCGGGATTCGAATCCCTTGTCCCTTCAATGTGGCCTCATTGAATATATCAAATAAGTTATTAATGGAAAATATAGCTCTATAATAATTTAGTCTTCAATTTGATAAGCAAACAGCTGATTCCTCGCGTAGAGAAAGGAAAACAATTTATGTTAAAGTGGGACTCTTCGAGGGATGTCCTCCTGCTAACGTGTTACGCTGCGTAATTACCTTAGTCATCCACGCACACACACACACACACACACACACAGCTATTCAGATTAGGGGATACATAGACATGTTAATATAAACTTGGATCGCCGTCGTACAGACTGTATAGTTACAATACTTTTAAGTTTGAGTTTATTGTTTTACAGAACTGTGCCGTTTCATGGAAATGCATTACCGCACAATACACTTAATTTCATCTTATTTTATATTATCACGGAAATGCACAAACTTTTCCAACACGACCGTTGTCGTGGTCTTTCTGCTGAGACAAGAATCAATTCAAAACTACTGCGGTAAGCGTTTGGTTTTATCTACACCTTCAAAGGGTCCAGATTTGCAAATCTTACTTAATACTATATGGAAACAGAATATCAGGAGTTCCCTCTGATTTCCAAGCTGTGAAAAAAAAATATATATAGTACATGGCAATAAATTGGTGATTAATTTAATAGATTTGGGGAAGAGAGAAAATGACGTTTTCTGGGTACATCAGTTAAATACAAGGATAAAGATAATAACCCCTTATAGGAACTATAGGTCTTACCCAGACGCTCATTGCTGTATTTGTTTCGAAGAGAAGAGCACGGCAGGTCTGACGACGTTGAAGATTAGTCCAGTGAGCTGGACAGTGATTTATATAGTGTTCTGACTCCCGCTTTTGCGACAATAACTGCTAACATATGTAGTTAAGAGATTTTGAAAGGCAGACTCTGATTAGTTAACATTAGTTAAGATAACAAGTAATACATAGCAATTATATTACACTAAACTGCCGATCTGACAATATCATACCTAATTTGCAAATATAACATTCATAAATTAATTCATTTAGGATAAAAAAAAACTACACGAAACATATTAGCATATAAAGTAACAAGCTTGGGTATCGACCTGTTACAATCGTTGGGTTTGTAATTTGTCCCAAACCATGAAATAATGTATCATATAAACTCTAAAGCTGGCAGGTCCTTTTCTATCGCTTAGTGTTTCTTCATCTGTATCTTTCTTTGTATCATCTAGATCCCAGTAACTACAAATCGCACAGAGATGATCTATAAACCGTTGGATTCGTCATGTCCTGAAACGGTGAGGAAAACTATAAATATGACTCTAAAATAGGCAGGTCATTTTGACTAGCATATTATTATCCATTTCTACGCTCGTAGATCTGAGTAGCTATAAGTCCGACAGATATAAGTTATTCACCGTTGGATTAATAAAGGACACCGGCAGAAAAATCTATAACTCCGACTATTAAAACTGGCAGGCATTGATTTATTACGACTTTTATGCAAGAGGGGCGACTTTAGAATTTTAATGGGGACTACTTGCCAAACCTAACAATAAAAAATAGTGGTGTTAGAAACACGTTGTAAGTAAGTGACCGTGTGAGGAGCGTACAGAGTTATAAAATAAATTGGAAATGCGCAAGACAGTGCTTCGATGTAAATAGAAGAAAAAAATAGGCACACTGTTGCTGAAACGTTTATAAAATTAATTATATATATGTTTTTACAACGTAAATTATGTTTCACACTTGACACGTTTCCACTAAAGTTGGCAGTATTATCAAATCCCAAAACAGCTACATTTCATAAAGTTCTGTTTCTATTATTTAATTCTTCCATTTGTACGTTTATTACTATATCTGCTTTTGAATCGCTCATCTTAGTGAATAATAATAACTTTTAACAAGTAAACTGGTTTTAGAGTCAACATAACGGAAGCAAATGGAAAGTTCCGACTCATTGTTTATATTTGATGATTTTTCACCAAGCAAATAAAATATCTTTACTTTCAATGCTTGCAATGTTTCGGAATCTATAACATCGACATTGCAATTAATAAGCTCACTAACAGCTGCCATACCAACATGTTTGGAACCTTTTCCTTGGGATAGAACAAAATTGTCCAAATTGTTATTACATTTCCTTACTACTCGCCATATTAAGGACTGGTATTTTGTGGTGTCGGAAATTTCTTCTTTTGCTAAATGGTGAAGTCCTCGAATAGGTTATGATAGGCATTCACGATTTCTGAGAATTTCAGTTTCACTTTGACTTAGACCTAATTGATAAACTGACCTTGTTTCACCTTGAATTCCCAAAGTAAATTTAAAAAAAATATGTCTAGCCGCACCGGATGAGTCGCAATTTTCCTCTACTTCTCAAAATTTACATTCACTTATCGCATGGTTTTCACTGTGAGTGATTTGCCAAAAAAATGTTTACACTATGCGCTGACATATAATCCAGTGATCCAACGGGGTGCGGAGGGATATCCAAGGGAGATACAGAACCCTTGGATCCGCCTGATTTCATCACTACTGGCAGACCCCGGCATTCGCTTAGTAAATTCTATTTGTTATTATGACTTTGGGTGCTTCGGGTTTGTCTGTAATAAAACCATTACTTAGCTTACTTTTCAATTTACTTCAATACCGTTTAATGTATGACCACCAAATGTACACAGATATCTTTACTTATATCACACAAGTCTATTGATATATTACCATCCTGTATACATGTACATTAGACACTGGAAGTGGTAGGCTATTGATTCAAGGTTCTGCGTTCGAATCCCGGCAGGGGTATGAGTGTGTATTTTAATGGCTGAAGGGCGAATCGTGACTGGCCATACTCCAAAGTTACTAGACTGGCCCATAAAAAATAAAAAGATGCTGGGAGAGGTCAGAAATGTACTTCGAGTGCTGCACTTATCACTGTTTCCAACTAATTGAAAATTAATATTTCAAATTGCTTTTTAATCGTTTTTCATACCAAACAAAACTATGCATTAAACTACATCGTAGCTGGTAGAGGTACTGTAGTGGCTGCACGCACCAAAGCTGTCATGGTTTCCGAAAATTTAGCATTTCAAATTGTTCCAAAATATTTTGGTTTTATCAGTATCCAACTTGCTATTTAGGTACTGGGACAGGTCATAGAGGAACCCTGCCCCCAGGCGATGTTTACGTTGCAGCTTAAAGGTAAGAACCTATGAACATCAACCATAAAATATATCTTATACAGTGGTCATCACTTGCCGTGAAGCTACTCAATTTTGAAATATTCTGAATATGAACCTGAATGCCTAGACCGTGTTCTGCGTCTATCTTTTGTTGTTTATGACCTGACTTTATGTTGTGCCTCCTCATGTTATTATTTATTTTGTTTTAAGGCGTTTACTCACATATGGTTCAATCCGGGATAGGGTGGGGAGATGATGTTGGAAGGTACATGGCCAGGGCCTATTTTGTTAGTACCACACCAAAATCTGCGTGTTTTGACTGAGAGAAGAATCAGTGAAAAAATCTCGCCGTGTAATCGTTAGGTTAGATGGTGAGCATTTTGTGTTCTAGTGCACGAAATTTTTTCCTCTAACCACCAGCACATGTAGCTCCTGTATTTTATCTGTAGGTTTTAATCTTAAGTATTAAATGCTTCATGGCTTTTTTCGTGTAATCAAAATTAACTTTTCAATTATTTAAAAGAGGCGATTAATATAATTTGATATCGTTTAGTCTATTTCACTTTATAAATTAATTATTAGCATCACTAATTCAGTTATTATATATTTTATTTTTCCTTACAGTAAACTTTTTATTGATTTCTTTTTTTCATTTTTTGTTATTTCGCATTATGGATGATTACTGATTTAGATTTCATCTCGTTCCTTTCCTTGTTCATATGTAAGAAATTTGTTTCTTTCTTTGCTTTGGTATAACAAAACAATACCAAAAAATATATTACACAAACGCAAACATTCTCAATAGTGTTCATCGTTCTTTCTTTCTACGTACATATAATCTATTTAATTAATGTAAGCCTTTATGGGGAGATTACGCAAGAATAACGACTAATCAACAATCTTAATTTAAATGTACAACAGTCTACGCTTGCACAGCGAAAATCATGTAACACGTTTTTTTTAAAATATAATATATATCTTTGGAATTAATAAATACCTGGATAACATAAAGAAAGATAAAGTTAATTGTATGGACGGTAACAGCACTATGGGATAAATACCTGCAATACTACAATTTATGACACGAAGAAACGAAATATTCTAAATATAACACATGACATGTCCACATGTTTGTTCATAGGTTAATGAACATTTAAATCTCTTCGTCCGCTATACTATTATGAATATGATATAGCTGTAGTTTGAAGTTGTATAATGTTTCTTTGAGAAGTAGGTATTTTACAGTCTCAGAAATAAGCAATGTTTAACATATGTCGCCTACCTCCAGAAAACATTTCTTCTAAGTGTATTTGCTTTAAGCTTCAGGTGAACAACTTTCTCGCCTTATTGTTCTATTAGAACGTATGTCACAATTCTGAAGGATTAAAGGACTCACGCTGAGTAACACACCGAAAACAGTCATTTGTTTCAGTATTTCCTCATAGTTAATGTTTCAAATACATTGTAGAAATAACGTTTAGCAATGTGATAATGAAATAATGATGACTAACAGCAAATATAAAATGTTGAAACAACATCTTGTTAGAAGTTTGTTGGTCCTTAAAAAGTTTAATGAAATAGGTTTCTTTGTAAGAACTTACTCTCCAAATTGCTATTACATTGATACATTTAGCTTAATAGACATCATTATTTTTTTTCCTTTAGTGAAAAAGTATTCTTGCAAGTTGTTTACAGGAACGTATTGCCATAACAAGATTTTGAAAATTTACATTATAATGAGAAAGTCGATTCATAACATAATTTGACGCAACTTTAAAATAATTGCTCTGCGAACAATACTGTAGAATAAAGACCCTTAAATCACTTCCCTACGTATGTTTAAAATAGCATTATTTACAATTGACGTAGTACAAGATATACAGTAATGATTTGTAACATTCTCGAAATCATACCATACACACACACAAATACACGTGTCTGTGGAATTCAATAAAATCGGCTCTACTAAATTAGAATATACGAGGTTAAGTCATAAATTCATGGTAACTATTTGTTTCTTTCGAATGAGGGATAACAGGACAGATCGAAATACACGTTGGAAACCTTATGACATGTACTGTCAGTGGTCCCACCAGATGGTGTATGTGAGTAGAGCTGCATGTCTAAGCACGCCCCGAAGTTCAGTAGGTGAGTGACAGTGGTCCGGAATGGAGGCAAGGAAGAGTGAACATCGAACGTATGTGAAAGTATAATTCCTCCGCGGCAAAAAAGTACGGGAAGGCCAAACAGAGTTACGGGAAGCACTAGGTGCGCATACCCAACCATGTCGAACAGTGGCGAGGTGGATAGCGGTTTCGCGGCAAACAGGACGGCCACTGCGTTGCAGTTCGGCAGTAGACACTTTTTCCCCGTTTGAAAGCCGCTTTCCACCTCGCCACTGTTCGACAGGGTATGGCACGCGAACCTTGTGGTTCCAGTAACACTGTGTGGCCTAGTCATGTATTCCTACCACGCGAAAATTCTACTATCACATACGCACGTTTTCACTCTTCCTGACCTCTATTCCGGACCACTGTCGCTTACCTACTGAACTTCAGGGTATGCTCTGACATGCAGCTTTACTCACATACACCATCTTGTGGAACAAACCTCTCGACAGCACATGTCATATGTTTTCGAACGTGTATCGTCGATCTGTCCTGTGATCCCCCATTCGAAAAAAAACTAGTTGCCATGACTTATGAATTAGCCCTCGTATTAACTTTCTTATTCAGAAACTCCCAAAACATCAAATACCAAAATTTAAGCTGATATCAGTTTGAGCTTACACGTTACATCTATCAGTGTCTTCGAAATCAACGTTCAATATTTCGTAGAACGTAGCCAGTAAGTTCTCTTTGATGCTGTATTAGAAAATAATATTCTATTTTAGTTCTATCGTCAGTATAATAACTTCATATTTGAAGTCCATTTAGAAATCGAAATGTTCAGAGAAAAATAGTCCTCGGCTAGTCATACTATTTGCTGGAATTGGACACTATAATTAGGATAACTATAATTAAGGTATATTGTGTTAATAATGTCTAGAGACAGTAGAATTTCGTGGGTAAAAGTGTTTAAAATTCGTGATTAAAATATTTTTAAAAATCTTGAGTAGAACTTAAAACTTCGCGAGTACAAGTGTACATTTCTAGAATAGATACAAATAAATAATTTTATTGAAGGGCGATTTTAAATTTTAGGCATAAACCGTGCACTAATGCATACCGCTAAAAGTTTTAGAAGGTGCATTTGTTTCACTTATTTCTTACATATTTGCACAAAACAGGTATCAAGATTTTAAGAGACATATATACAACTCTGAAGGAATTTCATTCTTAATCATTCAGCTCAAATTTCATAGGCATATGATGAACATATTTCCAAATTCGTCATAACCCGATTTTTTTCAATTGTTGAGCAGCACACACGAAAGTTTTGAAAAAGGAAAACACACCCAAAGACTTCATTTGAAACTTTTATTTGCTCTTTTCGGTAGAGAGATTTCCGGTGGCATGATATTTCACATGTTCGACTTGTTTCACAAAGCCTTTCTCTGCGAATACTGTCAAAAGCAGAAAATCAATGACCTTGTTGTAATGTAGTTCGTACATTTTCGATGCATGGCAAACTATTGGGGTGAACCAAAAGTTCGTGCGTTTTTTTTTAAGTTTTTTCAGTTTGTTAAATTTTTCGAAGTCAATAAAATTACTTTATATGCAAGTGTTATGTATAATTTGTAGATTTTGAAAAGTGTATTTACTAATTAGCTACAATGAATTAATCGATCATTTAAGTTTTTTTTCGTTTCACTAAAATCATGGAAAAGTTTGAAATTCGAGTACTTTTACGTCACTACTGGAAGCAAAAGTTTAAAGTTACCGAAGCGTCAAAGAAAATATGCGAAGTGGAAGAAGAAGAGATCGTCTCAGTTATTGGAGCACAAAAATGGTTCAAAAACATCAATGAACGACACACAGACCTCAGAGATGAGCCACATGTGGGTCGTCCTTTGACGGTGAATACTGAAGCCATCCGTGAAGTCGTGGAAGCCAATTCATCAACCAGTACTAGCAGTATGTCGGCTGAACTCAATATTCCACAAACATCAGTAGACCTTTACGCTCTTAAAAGGTCAACAGGTGGTGTCGAGAAGTGCCGCATGATTTAACAGAAAATTCCAGTATAAACAAGCCGAAAATTGCTGGAAAACCCACGTGACGACCGTTTTATCCGCCGAATTGTGATTTGCGATGAGAATTGGGATTATTGCAGCACCCCAGACAAGCAAAATCAGTGGCTAAATCTCGGACAAATGGCGGAACCGGTAGCCAAACGTAACCGGTCCTCCAGGAAGACTTTATTGTGCGTCTGGTGGAATTTTGTACGTGTAATTCACTTCGAGCTTGTTCCAAACATTCATACCATCGATACAGACCTCTATTGTGAACAAATCGACCCAATGATCACAGTGTTGCGTCGGAAATACCCAGCATCGGTCAATCGAAAGCGAGTACTTCTGCAACAAGACAACACCAAACCACACACCGCCAGACAAACCAAGGAAAAGATCAAAGAACTCGATGCGATTGAACTTCTACCACACACAGCACACAGTCCGGACCTTGCGCCACACGACTATCACTTTTTCGCTCCATGGCACACTTCTTTCGCGGACGCACCTTGACAATCTTGGCGAGGCCGAAAACGGAAGCCGCGACTTTTTCGCCTCTAAGAACAAGGAGCGGTAATGCCGCCGGATCGAGCAGCACGCCGATAGATGGCTTCAGACAATATAATCAAATGGCCTTTATTTTGATACTTGATCATGTTTTGTTTTTGTACAATTTACTTTGGAAATATTAATCAAAAAAACTCACGAACTTTTGGTTCACCCCAATATGTTCGCAAAATTTCATCAATGGATGATAAAGTCTACTAGTCTCCAAGATTATCTGTACTATAGCAATCCGATGATGTGTTTCTGATGATAAATTATATTTTTGTCGATTGTTTAGGCATTAACTTCGTGACTGAATCCATAAAAACGATATACTTTCGTGAGCAATGCTCGGATTTCCTGGATGGAAGGAAAAATGTCAAAATTTCACGAGTATTTCCTGAGTTAAAAAGAACGTTTTCACAAAGTGTTAACAGCCATGTATCTACTCCATCAGATTTCTTGGATGTTTAAAATTTACGCGAATTCGCGAGACAGGAAAGTCTACTGCCTCTATTAATGTCAAAGAAATTTATTTTGATCCGCGTATGTAAACCTTTAAAACGCCCAAAATATAATTGGACCTAAATGAACTGAGTGGCCCAATGAAATAAGGGCACATGCCATATCTCAACAAAATCTAACTTTTTACGTTAAACGGACAAGTTATTGCATCTAGCGTCTACTTTTATAGTGACTGTGGCTTTGAAGGAGGCCATTTCTGTACTAAATAAATCGAAATAAATCATTCCAAAGTAAGACACTTTCAACAGTGGAGAAAGGGTACAAGACACAAGGCGTAGTGCAGTCAAGGCACTGATATTAAGGGTAAACATACTGTTTACATCAAACATTCTCACAATGACATTCTAGTGCATCTTAAAATAAGGCTGCATTGACGATACTTTGAAACTGAAATACTTACTGCCCATTGCTGACATCTGTTGACCTGTATGAGGGGTCTTAGCTTCAGCGCGGGGTGCAGTGGGAAGTGCCAAATCAATCAGTGTATTTCACCGTGAGGAGTCGAGCAACGTTGCTAGCAGCGTTTGTTTATCGAGAGTTCATTATTGCAGGAAGAAATACCCGGCCAGACATTTCTTGTAATTCCTTACAGAATACCTTTCTCCTCCTCCATATACGTAAACAACCTTGTGCATGATACTATTATTTGTGCCTTATCCCCTCACCAGTATTCTCGTTTTTACATTAAAACAGCCTGAAGCCTGGTTCTAAAATTGACTTGAGCCTAATGCTAATAATATGCATTAGTAGTTCATTATCAGGTAATAATGTTAGTACATTTTCAGGAAAGATTCTTTCATTTTATATAGCATTGCGGATTAGTTATCGGAAGTTCTTTACTTAAAATAATTGTTTATGGCGTTTAGACATCTCTGACTCAGGCCCCAAAAGAATTTTTTACACTATCTAACAGTTCTACGCTGTAAAAGAAAACGTTTATCAAAATTAAGGGGAAGAAAGTCTTTATCAGTGCACCGAGGAGCAATTTTCTTAGAAATGATGTAACAGCTTGCTCATTTAATTTCAAAATTGGAATATTGATAGAAATAATCTATCAACTTGCTACAATAGAAAATAGCTTAAGAGTCTTATTTCAAAACTGCCATCTTCTTTTTTCAAATTAAATAAGAAAGTTTATATCTCATTTCTAAAAATAATTATTCGTGGATGCACATAACAACTTTTTTTTCAATTTTAAGGAACAGTTTTTACCGTTTAAGGAAATGTTGTTATTGTTTATGATTTATACAGGGAAGAATCACTTCTATTTGCCAATACTTGAAAACTGGATTAAAACAACAGACTCTGCAAAATGTTTGCGAAATAGATGTCGGATAACTTAAGTTTGTGTTGTGGATTTGGTTACCGCTAGAGCCCTTCAAAATCAAAGACACCGACAACGCAGTTCAAGGCGGGTCAGTTCTGGTGGCTCTCCTTTGCTCTTACTTCCCTATTTGTTTGCATTTATTACCTTTTGTTTCCTGTTAGTTGCTACTTTTTGCCCCGTTGCCATAATTTGAATCATTTCAAAATGTCTGACCGAAAATCGGTATCATCATAAAGAAAACATGAAGAATATACTGAAAAGCGACCAATACTTCTTCCTTTTTTTCTGATGATAAGAGCAATAAGCGTCCCTCCGTACTGTTCAGTTTCAAGTGGATGCTATACTGTCGTCAAAGAAGAAGGCAGCTTTCTTATCAATGTAGCTTCTAACAGAATCAGCTTGTATCAGAAAAATGATATGCTGCTATAAAGGATAGGACAACAATAATAAATTGTTGGTACAGCAGATACAATTTAAAAATTGTTTATTGCCTAGAAAAGTCTCATCTACTAATACACCAAAGCTTCCAGCTTCCAGCAACTTTGTACATATTTTGAAGTGGTTCTGTTTTTGCATATGATTGTGGTTGTGAAAGTGTCGTGCTAGAAGATCTATTATTCAGTATATTTTGAAGGCGATGAGTCAGCTTCCAATGTCGCAATGTCAATGGCTGCTTCATCATAACCATGCCTTGACTATCCAGCCGATATATATGTATGTTTGTAAGCGTCCTGGTTCAGTTGGTACGGTGTTGGCTTCGCATTCTGGAAGTGCTGGATTCGATATCATCTGGCACCTATCCTGACTGTTTTTCCCGGGCTTGTCTTTTATAACATTCAAATGCTGGGATGGTACATTCAACTTAGGGTCTAGTCGATTCATTCCCTCATGTTTCGCCTGCCGTATCCCAGCCTGAGCCATAGATGCCTAAAAACGAGGAACATATTCATATAATATGTACCTGAATTTTATATGGGTGATATATATATGGTGATGAGTTTTATATAATATATATTTCTGATTGTGGATTTGCCTGAACCTATAAAACTCATTGTCACATTCCAGTCTCTTGCATTTACAGTGGGGTGTCTTGGTAAATCGTATGACAGGTAACATTCTAAATTTTGCCTATAAGACTTATTAGAACGGATGAACCCATTTACCGACAGAAGAGCGTCTAGATTACAGAGCGATTAAATTACATTTGTGTAAAAGAGGCAACTCTTCCTTTACTAGGTTTTGCGGTACGGTTACCGGGGTCTTTATCCTTAGCGCTCGTCATAGAATAAGCAGATACTGTTTAGGTTAATTTTCACGATTTGATATGTTACTAAAATAACAATAAATAACAGGAGAATTGTGACAGTTAAATGCATATACAAAAAAAAATCATATACAGTTAAATTCATATACAATTCACTTCTTAAAAGTATTACTTCCAAGGAGATAGAAAGTTCGGTGATACGGTCTTACTTTTAATTAAATGCTTCTGGCAACCTGGTCACTAGCTACTAAAAAGTTCCTATTGGATACTAAATAATGTCTTCCTACCCCTCATTAAGCTGCGATTCCCCTCTCGCGTGTACAAATGTAACCAATTCACAGTAGATAAACGAAAAATGAAAGTTACAAAGTTCAGTGTTACAGTTCATTCCTGATATCTACTCTGCTTTTCATGAAGTTCACCATTAATGAACAGGAAGCAAAATATATTGATACCGAATTGAAGGTTCAAAATAATGTTGGCTTAATCTTATTTATATCACGAAATAAGGGGTGTACAGTGGAAACTGACGCATGCCATATCTCAACGAAAACTGGCTATTTACTTCGGAGACCACTTATGTCATCTAGCGTCTGCTCCAGTGATGAATGTGCCTAAGTACACCTTAATACCAAAAAACACCTTCCACAGGCACAGGCATTACGGGATGAGACAATAAATGTCGAGAAGTAAAAAGTCAGCGCTCATTGGAATGTGTTTTGTGCCCTTTCCCACTGAGAACCTCAAGTTTTCTATGATGTTTCATATTAAACTTACAGTGAACTGATATGCTATTTGTCTCAAATACAAATGCACTCTTTCCGCGGGCTAGCATTCTGCCCCTTGTTGCTATGAGAAAAAAATATGCACATTAAAGTTTATTCATCTCGTATTTTAATCGAAATAAAGTATGGTTTATAGGTAATAGTTTTCAACAAAATCATTCAACGCTTATTCTCTTACTGTTACAATATATCCAGAGCGAAATAAATTAAGATCACAAGCAAGAAATGCTTGTTTCGTTACGAGATAGGAATCCCCCCGAATACCATATATCGTTTCAGAAGAATATTGTCATGCTCATGATCACAATAAACAAGCATTTGTGGACGCCGGTCGAGGTAGTCGAGCGGTCTAGTGCGCTAATCCATAGACTCCAAGATTATGGGCTCGATGTTTGTGTATGATCAGAACTTAGGGTTTAAGGTATCTAGCATAAATCACTACTTTCAGTAATAAGGAATTAGTAATGTTGAAGTAATCAAAGCCCACTTGGGGCGATACATATTAAAATGAAGTGATATGTTGGTTAGCATGCTCGATTTACATGCATGGGTTTCCGAGTACAAACTCAAACGAATAAAGTGTTTACGTACAGTTAATTTTATAAGGTAGCAAGTCACCAATAAAACTTTTGGCTATGCTGTTTCTTCTTTTATACAAATGTTCTACTTTCAAGTAATTAATCAAGTACTCTTTGTTAAAAGAATAGTATCCTACCTCGCACTCAAAACAAGAATCTAATAAAGCATTTATGTCTAATGTAAATTCTTGGCCGTTTTCGTGGTAGGAAACTATACTATGGAAGCATATTCAAGTTTATACCTTACCAATATTTTATAGAGTATTGCAAATGTGTGTATATTTGTCCACTGATTAAAGATATAACAAGCAGTTTTTCCCGTTTTCAGAAGTATAATAGCTAAATGTAGATTTTTTAAATTTATAAACAAAATTATTACTAGATATTTTATTCGTTCATTTTTTTTTGTAATTAGATTACTGGTTTTATAGTTCCTACTCACAGTATTATTAGCTTTAGTAGGATTAAAGTATATGCAATTAATTTTAGTGGTGCTACCTTCATTTTATTGTTTTTACAAATATTTAAATCCGAAGTATCTCCTGTTGTAGTATATCGATGGCTTGATTTGTACTATGCGTTTTAAATAATCAGCATTGTCGTTGAGCAAGTGAACCTTGGATGCATATCCTTAACGAATATATAGAAATATACCTGTACTGAGTTTGGCACTTGAATAATTTTATTGTCTACATACGAGGAAAGATATTGTTAATTTTAAAATTAAAGTTACATTATTCAGCAAACTATTGAATCGATTTATAATTTGAGAGGAAAGAGCTAAGTTTTTTTAAGAAACCGGAATGGTTGCCTGAATCAAATATTTTAGATAAATGATGGATTACATCACACTGAAATCGAACAAACGCACACATTGTATTAAGTTTAGAATTTTGCATAAATTGGTAGTTCTAGATATACCTGCTTGAAGGCAATATTTATTTTCATGTTAAACATCAGTTAAATTATATTGTAGATGTTCAACATTTTTTTACTCTGCTACGAACTTATTCAAGATTTTAATTAATAGAGTAGATAAATAATGGTTACACACTTGACAACATAAGAAGGAATTGTATCTAAATCAGTACTTGATGAAGCTTTCAGTATCTGTATACTTTATTAGTGATCATCGGTAGTAATCTATATAATATATATAGTTATAGATCAGAGTTATAGATCACTGAAGGCGTTGAATCAAATTTAGATTTCAATTACTTCTGCTTCTGCTATGTGAGAAGATCACGCAAATTAGAAATTAAAAAAAAAGAAAATAGTAGCTAGCCTTTGGATGTAGGAAAATAATAAGTATTGTCTTTTCATCTGTAAGTATTTTCTTTGTATTTCTTGGATTATAGAATAATATTATTCTGTTTCTTTTTATCTGTCAGCATTGTTCTGTGCATACCTTTGTGGATACGTAAATGCTAATTAAACACGCAAGAAAGCAATAATTTAGTGAAACTCGATGTTTGCATATGATGCAAACCTTACTAGCTTAATATTGGAGAATTTTCATGTATAATTGGAAACATGCATGAGTGACTTTATATGAGAAACAATATATGAAAAACAATTTATCTAAGTAAAATTATGATGTTTGTAAAGCATACAAGAAACGCGGGTAGAGTTGTAACAATAACATCGTTAGTTTCCTGTGTGCACCAAACAACAGCAATAATGATTAACCTTAATTAGTTATTTCCCCGTTTACCATGTCAACGTTGCTCAATGGAATCGTTATAACCACCTGGTAATGTAACTAGTCTCTTGTCAAAAGTATTCCTCTGGTTACAGTTCGGAACTACCGTATAAACCTAGTAAACAAACTCTTAACTGTAGCGTATCTGAGTAGAATAGGTATATGTTCGGAAATTCAAGATGGCGCTGGTGATGACGCAATCCAAGATGGCGCCTGAAAATCCCCATGACGTCATCGTAGAGATCATTGACCTGCGTTATAGCCAGATGTTGGATGTGACATTGCTACGCTGTAGAATGTTGACGTGGATGATTACTTGACCAAATCGATGTTGTAGTATGATGGTAGTTGGAAGGGATGGGTGCAAGTTAGAATATGCTGCTTGACGTCACGAGATCATTGACGGGGAGGCAGGATAAGACTTGCTGTTTGACATCATGGCGTGGGTACCAGTGAGGATTGGATTATTGACATCAGGCGGACATTGACAGGAAAGCAAGTTAGAATTAGACCTCTAAAGTCTAGAATATATAGCGGGAACTGGTGTTGTATGCGAGACTTGAGCTTCAGTCGTGGGAGCGCGGCAGCAAGGTATAGTTCGTTGTGTTGACTTAGTAGTAGAAGATGAGATTGTTGGCACATTGGACTTATTTGATAACAATCATCAAGAAGAAGATACACACCGTACAATATATAGTTAGTTAAGGTCTAAAGTGTAATCAACTGCAAGTTCACCATAACTATTATTTTCTTTTTTGTTCGTAAAGGATGAGGATGTCGACAATGATATTAGGGAGGTATATTCGTCACTAGTTTAACTTCTACTGGGTCTGATAGAACGCACTTATTCGCTATTTTTTTCAATACTAACAGTTGTCAACAAGGCAATAAAAATATTGTATTTCCAGATGTTAGATCTGTAACAAATAGGTAATTGAAACCCGTAAGAACAAATGCATTTGAAGTTCACAGCTTCCTAGTATCCCTTTCCCACTACATAGCCTCTGGTTATGATTCTATTCTAGCTGTTTTTCTAAAGAATACATCTACGTCTTTAGCTTATCCTTTAACTTTCTTTTTAATAGGTGCTTTTCAGAGTCATCTTTCCCCTGTATATGGAATAAGGCCAATTTCGTACCCATTCCTATACCAAGCAACAAAACATTGGTCACCAACTACAGACCCATGTCCCTTTTGCCTGTTTTGTCCATCATCTGGAAAAGGTCGTTAAAGATAGGCTATTAAAATTCACTTTGCCGTACATCCATCCTGCTCAGCATGGATTTTTTTCTGGCAGTTCCTGTCTCACCAAATTGTGTATTTTCCAGTCACATGCCATTAGTTGCCTGTCTAATAATATACAATTGGATGTCATATACTTTGATCTCCCAAAGGTTTTGATTCGATTAGTTCATTTGTAACAAAAACTGTTTCCCAGGTTTAAGATTCACGGTCAATTCTTATCCTTAATTAAAGATTGCCTAGTTCACAGCCTAAAGAAAGCATATGATTCTATCAAAAGGGACAAGTTATACAGTATCCCGATACGATTTGGAATTCCGAAAAAATTGGTGCAACTAGTGAAGATGTGTCTCAGCGACCCCATAAGCACAGTACGGATAGGTAATAATATGTCAGATAGTTTCAAGATTCGCAACGGATTGAAACAAGGCGATGCCTTGTCACCACTACTGTTTAACTTCGCGTTAGAATATGCGATTTTAAAAATTAAAGGGGACAAAAAAGGACTATCATTGAATGGTTTGAATCAACTGTTTGTATACGCGGATGATGTAGATTTAATAGGGGACGATATAGATGCACTACAAAGCAACACCGATGTCTTAGTAGAAGCGTGCGATGAGATAGGTCTACAGGTAAACATAGATAAAACAAAATACATGATAACAAGCCGAAGCACAGGGAATGAAGGAATTAAAAACATAAGAATTAGGGATGAGGT